>JANHFL010004070.1:79010-95066 GCA_032468155.1 Oxyrhabdium leporinum | reverse complement strand
CGCTTCCCACCGGCGCTGCGTCCCCATGCGGCCTACCTAGCTGCACCCCCCTATAGTCCCGGGAGCTTGCCTGCCACTTGCTTAACTTCCCACCGGCGCTGCGTTCCCGCCCCATGGTCCCCGGAGCTTGCCTGCCACTTGCTTCGCTTCCCACTGGTGCTGCATTCCCGCATGGCCTACCTAGCTGTGCCCCCCACAGTCCCCAGAGCTTGCCTGCTGCTTGCTTCGCTTCCCGCCGGCGCTGCATCCCCATGCGGCCTACCTAACTACGCTCCCCCATGGTCCGCGGAACTTGCCTGCCTCTTCCCTTCCCACCGGCGCTGCGTCCCCATGCAGCCTAGCTACCTACTCCCATCCACAGTCCCCAGAGCTTGCCTGCTGTTTGCTTCGCTTCCCACTGGCGCTACGTCCCCATATGGCCTAGCTAGCTGCCCCCTCCATGGTCCCCGGAACGTCCCTTCCCTGCCTTCCGTGCTGTCTTCCTTCCTTCCCTACTCCATTCCGCACGCGACCCCACCATGTTTACCTGCCTTCTTTGCAGGGAAGGAAAACAGCTTCTTCCCTTCTCTTCTTTGTGGGCAGAAGACTTTTCCCCACCCACCACTGCCCAGATACCCTCCCTTTCCCCAAATTCCCCAAGCATTTCTTTGCCACCTTATTTCCAGCTCCATTGCATTTCTTTTTCCTTCTCGCCATCGTTCAATCAATTCCAACTTCTCATGACAGGAAAAGATCTTGCGAAGTTGGAATTGATCAGTGAATTTCAAGAAGGAGAAATGCGATGGAGATAGAAATAAAGTAGGCAAAGAAATGCTTGGAGAATTGGGGAAAAGTAAGGGCATCTGGGGGGGTGAAAGCTCTGTGGCATGGGGCTGCAACAGCAAAACAGGCAACAGAGCAACCAGCACGAGGGAAAGGGTCTTTTCTTTTTCCCCTCCTCCTTGTAGTTCCCTTGCACTGGCTTCTCCTTTGTAGCGCAGTGGTCTACCCTGCTGAGCCCAATGGTGAGCTCTGTGGCACCTAAGCAGGGGCCAGGTCACCACCCTGCCTGTCCCCGGAGCTTGCCTGCCTCCGGCTGCCGCTGTGGTGGGGGGATCATAAAGGGATAGGCTGCGGCCTCCCAGCTCCGTTCTGGCCAGCAAAGAGGTGATGGCCGGAGGCCCTTCGCTCCGGCGAAAAGTGGCGCCAGAAGTCTCCAGCCGCCATTCCCAGCTCCATTCCGGACGGCAAAGAGGTGATGGCCAGAGGCCCTTCATGCCGGTGAAAAGCAGTGCCAGAAGCCTCCAGCCGTCACCTCTTGACTTTTTTTTTCCTGACTAACCTTTTTCCTGCATTCGGCAGGCAGTCAGCATCGCCGTCTCTACCGCATCATTTATGTGACTGGGTGGGTGAGGCCAACTCGACATCACTCAGAGCAAGGTGCCACCGTCCCAACTTGCTGTAAGTGATGTTGAGTTGACCACGCCCACTCAGTCACATGACCCCCACCAAGCCACGCCCATAGAACCAGTGGTGAAAAAGAAATAGATTTTACCACTGATCATGTTAGCATTTTCCCTCTTATGGAGAAAAGTAAGAGAAGTTATAATTTTAAATCTGTTTTGGGTAAGTTTATTGTTTTTATTTTGAATACTCGTGTCTATGTATATAAGTTTGTGTGTGTGTCTGTCTGTATATACCCAAACATATATATGTTTACATGTATTTTTTATTGTATTTGTAATTTATACTGCTATTGCAAACTTTATATTAACTAGAATCTTCTTAACTTCTTCTTTTACCACTTTGGTTGTCAAGGGAGATACAAAGTTCTGGTTCTTGCATTTCTGGTGGCCTCAACCATTGTTATTTGATGCTGTTGTAATATGTCTTTCGTGTTGTCTTTCCATCTTCTTATGGATCTGCCTCCTGTTCTTCGATGCTTTCCTCTTTTTGTATATGCCTTGTATGGCATAGAATCCCAAGATATTCTCCCCAGGTGAACAAACCATTTAACTTACTATATTTGTATGTAGTTTAAGCTTGGTTCTCTTCCAGTTGTTTCTCTTATGACTTCATTTTATTTAACACTTCTGGTTACTCCAGCAGCTTTCCTCAAACATCTCATTTCCGTAGTGACTAGCTTCTGGATTGCTAATTATCTAGATTACTAATTTTAATTTCTTTTTGTTGTATATGTGTAGCCTAAGTAAGCCTTTTAGCACATTTTGATTTAATATAGTCTTTTAAACATTTTTGTTTGCCTGTATGTACTCTTCTTTACAATCCAGACATTGTCAATTTAGGTTTGAAATATTTTAGATATTTGAATACCAATTCTCTTGTGCTGGTTAATGACTACAATAAAATTAAGTATTTTTTAATAATTATTGCATTATTAGACACATGAAAGGAGCTTCAGTCCCTTATTTTTCTTTACCTTATTAACATTTATTATTAATATTTTCATTTTGTAGAATGGAATAACTTACTACTTTGTCTGCTTGAATTAATGGTACTATATAGCCCAGTCCAGGACCCATGACTGTCTGGTGGAAATTGTTCAAACAGAAACATTTTTCATTACAAATATTTGCTGCAAATATCAGACAATTAGAGAAAGGCCAGGGCTAGGGACGCATTAATGCACATTTTTCTTTACCTGTTATCCCAAGGTCATTTTTAAAGGGATAGAGTGAGGATAATTTCCCTCGACTCCACCATTCTAAAATGAAAGGAAAACCATTTTTCATTCAACTCAGGCCATTTATTTTAATACATCAGGCTATTGTTGAAAAAACTAAACAACGCCAAAATACACAGAATGCATATATGTATATGTGTTACTTGGCTTATATACTGACAGCGTACAGATCTCCAGTAATATGATTAAAAACTAATAATAATGTTAATATAAATAGAATTTTATTAACTTTTCAAACACCAAGGAGCAGCATAGTTTATAGTCCTAATCAATCTCAAAGACAGACAATTTATTAGATTTAAAAGCCAGTGACTGAGAAGACCCAGTCCTTAGGACAGGGTATGTCGTATCCTCCTCCTCCTCCTCCTCCTCCTCCCAATTGTTGCTGAAATTCAAAGACACAGTAAGAAAGTTTCCACATGAACTCATACTTTCATCTCATGGAAACTTTTAATTATAATTGAAATTATTCTTTTCTAATGTCTTGGAAATCAGATATTTATAACTATGGCAAGTAGTTTTCATGCCAGCTGTACTGTGCAGCTATATCTGGCCTGTAGTGAGATCTTACTTTCTTCTTGGCTGGATGATACTGATGATCATGTTCCAAAAAATCTTCCTTAAAATGTGCACATGGGACATCTAGAGATAAGCTGAAAAAATGTGGCAGCAAAGAGCAGTATGTATTTTTATTCTTTCAGTTAGTGGTAGTTCTGGTTTTTACAGCCATAGCTGGTAGCCTTAGTTCAAATACATGATTTCTTCAGGAGGCTGAAAACCTTTTAAGACAGCTAACAGGAGCCTTTGCTGAGCCAAAAAGTAATATTCTAACTGAAGTAAACCAAAGCACAAGTTATTTGTTTAGTGGAAAGGACTATTGAGCAATTAAGCATGATGTAGTTTTATTAAATCTTAGAACTCCAAAATATTGAGACCATTGGAAAAATATGGCCACATAGAATGGGTGGGGGAATTTGACTGGGGTGGTACATCTGTCAAACTGTAATGAGGAGTCCTAAGGCAAGCTCAAGAAGGAAGAAAATTCTCACGAAGCAGAAAGGCAAAGGCCTGGTTGATCTTGATGCCCAGTACAAACACAAAGCATGAAAGTGGGTCCTTGCGATCTTTCTGACTTTTCCGACTTTAAGCAGGAGATGGCAGAAAAATTACCATAGGGAAAACTGGCTTGTGGCAGCCAAGCTTTAAATGGATAAGAACCTTAGCCTGCTGGCATGCAGCCAGGCTTGGAATGTGAAATGCCTAGTGGGCCACTTTTGGTAAGCAGAACTGGTGCTGTGGGATAAACCAAACATAGGGTTAAGGCATCCAATACTGATGTTAATCAGACCCCAGAAAATATGTTGATTGATATAGACAGCAGGATGGTGGCCATGGAAGTTGGAATCCCTAAGGAGTGTGTAACAAGTCACCTGCTGAATCAACTAGCTCTGAAAATGGATGGTGCTACAGCATTGGGCTCATACCCAGCTGTTGCTGGTAAAGAGCCCCCTTGGGACTAGGCTGTGACAAGTAGGAGGCCATCATGGTGGGCCTTGAAACCTAAGGCACAGGCCTGGGTGGAGCCACCACAAGTGCAGATCTTGGTGATAGTAGCAAATAGTCAAACAAGAACTTTGAAGGTTGAACTGGAGATGGTTTCCATGTGAATAGTAATCGAACATGGGTCATTCAATCCTGAGAGATAGATGAGTGCTGTTCTGAGTGGATGGGTAATGGCTTCTGTTGCCCTCAGCTGATCAAAAGGGAGTCAGCTCCAGAGCTCTGAACCTGGACTGGCGGAAATGGGTGCCATGAGGCATCCATTGCAGTAATGACTAATTCTGGAGAAGCAGGTGGGAGTCCCAGGGAGAGTTCTCTTTTCTTTGTGAAAGGCAGGGTACCCTGGAATAGGTTCATCCTGAGAGGAGGGGGGACCTGTGTCTTGGAAAGCTTCATGGTTCTGATGGCATCCAGTGAGTTTTGGGTGGCTCTTGAAAATCCAGTAGAGAGAATGTAACTGTCCCTGGCATGGGTCACACTTGATCCACACTAGGTGCATGGAGCCTGAAACAAGAGCCCCTTGATGTTAATCCCTTGACCTCATGGCAAAGTGACAAAATAATCAAAGTAGTGGTATTTCACCAGTGGAAGTGGGACTCCCACTTATTCTATGCCTCTCATGTTTCTTCACAGGGCCAGACTAGAGTCAAGATCAACACTATTGTTTTCTTTAGTGAAATACCACTACTTTGATCATTTGATGATTGCACCGTTCTTCCCTTGGTCATGGTTT
The DNA here is from genome assembly GCA_032468155.1 of Oxyrhabdium leporinum. NCBI lineage: Eukaryota > Metazoa > Chordata > Lepidosauria > Squamata > Cyclocoridae > Oxyrhabdium > Oxyrhabdium leporinum. The sequence continues at coordinate 90,090 of JANHFL010004070.1, read as the reverse complement.
AGATAGTAGATAAGAATTCGTTCTTCCATTCATATGCATCACTAATTAGATGATGAGGCATTTGACTAATATAACGAATGATGCTCCTGATGGTATGAATGGCTCAATCAGGCAGCAGATGCTGTCTCATTGCAAAAGTTGTTCCAGAAAGCAAAGAACATGATTGGGTTGTGCACATCTCACATTGTGTGTGACCTTGCAGACTTGCAGTATGTGATTTAGAGTTTTGGGAGCACAGCAGGCACTTCTCAACATCTTGATGATGAATGCCTTGTTCACTTCTAGACTTGGTGGTGAGTAGGTTTTCCTCAACTTGATGCCCTGTAGACAGAGATGAGGGAACATCCAGGAGCGGCACAACAGCCAATCTTGACTCACTTCATTGATATTGACAACACTTAATTCTCAGCTGCTGATGGATTGGGCAAGTTTGTTATTCCACTCAGTGTGTACTGCTTTGGTGGTAACAGCAGCAGACCTCATTCTTCATTGCTTATTAATTCATCTTCAGAAGGAGTTAAGCACATCTAGTCACTTCATGATGTTAAATAGTAGAGTGGATATGTTATATGATTTTCTCAAGCTGGGCATTTTACAGTAGTGGGATGCAAGTGGAGAACCTTCAAACACTTATACAGGCGCTTCAGATATGAGATCAATGAAAGCAACACAAAACAGACTCTGGTGGGACACAGTATCGAAGGCTTTTGCAACATCTTGAAATAGCATTGTACAAAGCACCTGACTAGTATGGACCTCCATGGGATGGAATGAAGTAAAACTGTCACATTAAGATAGCTCATTTTCTTTCTTTCTTTCTTTCTTTCTTTCTTTCTTTCTTTCTTTCTTTCTTTTTTTTAAAAAATATGTTCAAAGGAGAAATAACTTTCCTGGCAAGAATCTTGTAAAAGGCATGAAGAATAATGGACACAATCAAGACAGTCCAGAAGTTATCTGGAGTTGATGGATTTTCCATCTTTGGCAGAAACACAACTTGAGAATAGGCCAGATGTTCAAGCAAGTGATGGGCTGCCAGCAGTCGGTTGAAATAAGTTGCTAGTGAAGGCTGATGCCATGTTAGGAGGTCAGAGGCAGAAATTCAGTCCCAGCCAGATGTGCTGGACTTAATAATCTGCAAGGTCGTGGTGACTTCAAACAGAGTGATGACTTCCAGGTGGGACCACAGGACTGCAAATGATTTTGCAGATTGGACATCAACAGTTGCACTAGGCATTGCAAAAACTGATGACCAATGCTCATTTATCTCAGGTGGTATGGGTGAAGGACCATAATAAACATGCTTCCAATGCCAAGACAACATAGTGTCAGTGATATCTTTCAATTGGAGCTTGTATAGGTTTTGAATGTTTTCATAGTTCACCCTATGGATGGCTTTATTGCTCCAGTGGTGAGTGGCAGTTTTAAGTCTAGCATCAGATAACTTTCATTTATGAAGGAACCATTGCTACATGTTCTTGAATGAGATTCACATATTGATGCTGGTTGATGTCAATGGATCAGGCTCAAGGTGTCAGCTCCCAGTTTCAGTTCTCCAAAGTGTTTCAAAGCAAAGTCTATCAGAATAAATCTCCAGATTTCAAGAACAGAATCAGGAACCAATGATACTGTTAGTGGATGGGTGAAGGACAGGAACAGTAGATCTGATTCATTGAGCAGTGTTGTGAAGATGATGGATGGCCAATCGACAAAAATGGTGGAGGAGGTACTGAAGATGGTGCAGTGCATTTGATGACCTGTACTTGCTTCCTGATGGCTTCCAATGAATGTCCTGGAAAATGAGGAACTATGTATATGAGGCTTCTTCTTCAATATCTGTTTTCCAGTGATGGCCAGCATTGCATCATAAAGCCCCATCATCTCCCTGGGAACAGATCAATCATTTTGATGGAACAATGGTATCCTGCTTTGGGTTGATTTGTGTAGGGTGTCTATAGAAACTTTGCATAATGAGGCTTTACTGTAATGGAAATTGGAGCCTGCAGGAGTAAACCAATTGACCAGAACTGGAACTGTCAGGGGAAACATCTATAACTTTTGCTTTTCCATTTTCACTGCTGATGTATTGGTACCCGGGGGCAAGATACCTCTTTTTTGTTTCATTTAATCAGCAACTTATCCCCTGCAAGGTGGGTGGCCTGGCAGAGGTATGGCTTGGATCTTAGCTTGGGTACAGGAGGACACAAAGATTCCACCCATGCCTTATCCAGTGGTCACCATGAGGAGGTGCCCAGGCCATATAATTAGGTAACATTTATTATTAGACAGGTCAGCAGTACAAGTGAAGAAATTGCAGTTTTTAGTAAACCATTCCTCCTCCTATAAGTCAACCCTCTGAGGTGATAAATTGCTGTTTGATAATCTGGCAAGAGTAATCACCACACAGCAAGTCATAAAGCATGGATATTCCTTAACAATTTGAGATTGTCCATAAACAGTTCAAATAGAGCCAGTTTTAGTCCCAAAAGTATCTAAATCATAGCACTTCAGTGAGCCGCTGATGGTTAATAAACAAAGGTCCATAGTGTACCTGCCACTACCCACTACCCAGTCCCCGATGGATCATATAATAGTCTCCATTTTGAAATGATTGGTAGATACAGTAGTGCACCTGAGCAGAAAAGTCAGCCCAGCACAGAAGATTTTTGATGCAATCAGCATGACCATACTTCCTGATTTTAAAGTGCCAGGATTATTTCAGTCTATACTTGGAAACTGTAGAAATGTCGAAGACCCACAGCTACCGGTATTGAAACTTGTCCACTAATTAAGTCCAGTTGGATAAATGAAGCCCCAGATGGTATGATGGCTCAACCCTGGAGCAGATTCTGTCTCATTGCAAAAGTTGTTCCAGGTGATGATTACATGTGCATTTTGCATTGTGTGTAATTTTACAAACTTGCATTATGTGGTTCAGCATTTCAGGAGTATGGCAGGTACCTCTGCAGCATTTATTGTTCCCAAAGCACTTCTTGTAAGCATTTTTTAAAATCATAAACACAATTGCCTTTTAATGGAATAATTACTCACCAAAATACATAAACTAAGAAATATATGTAGGATACCATAGGATTAATATTTGTGAAAATGTAGACAAATATTCTTGAGCTTTCTTTCTGATGATTGGGTAAATCTTAAAACCAAGCAAAGTCCTGAGAAGAAAAACACTAAGATGAAGAAGAGAAGTCACCTCTCTGAGAAAGATGGAACAGTTTCTTTTATCCAGTAGCAATTCTGTTTAAGCTTGTCACTTAAAGTACTGATTCTTAAGATCTATATTCCCAAGTGTACTTGCTTTTCCTGTTATCTTCACAATGGAATAAAAATACTTTTGACAAAACACAGCATCATGGAGCTCATGGGAGTTTATTTTCTCATTTTATTCTTTGGGTTCTTCTCTGTTTGTTCTTCTTACCTGTTTTCAACCCCCTGGTTTTTTTTTTTTTTTCACAGCTTCAGTGAGATTTATTCTTTTGGTTTCCATGGTATCAGAAAGCCTGTCTCTCATTCTTTTTCCCTCTTCAAGATGTGGAAACCTCCATGAGAAGGAGGCTATGTAGAAACTTGTATAAAGTTTTGTAAAGAAAAGGCATTAACATAAATACACATAGCCTGAATGGAAAATATTGTTTTGATCATTTCTTTAATTTGATTAGCTTTTTCTTTCTTTCACTCTTCTCTGCTTAACAAATGATCAAAAAGGAGCATGTGAGAGAAGAACTCTTAAGAGATCTGCTTGTTGTTGCTTCTACCATTCAGCTCAGGTATCTCCTTTTCTCTTCTTAACAAATACCTCTGGATGTATACTAGCATTGTGCAGTGGTGTCCTCAGGGTATGCTTTAAAAAGTCAAGATGGTGGCCAAGATGGGGTGAGAAACAGGCAGAGCTTTGATCACACTATTGTAACCAACATCTTGACTATTTTTTTAACCATACCCTGTAGACATTCCTGGTATTGTTCCAAATTAGTATCATACATTAGGTTCCTAATCCTTGGAGATTATATGGAGAAAATCTGAAACCTAGAAAACTCTGATTCCCTGCTGAAGGATGGGATCAAATTATATTCAACTTTTCACATGGCTTCTAATACTATGTACATTTTGGCTGCTGTAAGCTTTACAATTTATTTTATATATGCTAATCTTGCAGAATATAGCATGATGAGGTACTAAACTCAGGCATTCTCTTTTAATAGTATACTAAAATTAAATGTGAGTACCATGTCTCAAGAGGTTGTTGTTGTTGTTTTAAAAAAGCTTTTGCTTCTACTTTAATATAGGTTCTTTGAGTTAAAGAAAAGAGGTTGGTGTTTTATGATATAATAACTTGACATCATCCAACACCAATTGATGCAAAGCAAAAATTGAACTAGGATCTGTTTTCTTAATTAATGACATTATATAATTCCTTACGAGGAATAAGGCACATACTTTGTTAAAGACAAAGGCTGTAAAAGTAATAACGGTTTCACATACAGAATCATAACAGATGAAGAAATATTGTTGTCAATTTTTTAATTCTTGAGTTTTATTAACAGAACCACCAGAAATCTAGAGGAGTCAGGGGGTAGATAATACGGTAAACTGCAGTATATGAGATAGCCTTTTGTCACCAATTTGTAAAAGGAAACACAAACTAGGAAACTGGTTGTAATTCCTAGCTAAGGTGACAGACTTACAGAAAATACATAAAGAGATACACAAAGTGTAGCTAGGCTTATCTCTTGGTAAATAAGGATGGAGATTCCTGGATCTCACTGCAACTTTAATTGTGCATATGACTTATTTACTTATTAAAAGTAAAAATTTAGGTCTATATTTTGAGCCTTGGGAAGGATATATTGTATTATGCTAGACTTTAAGCATTTAAATTATTTTAAGAACTATTCAGAACTAGTAAGTAGTAATAACTTGGTCTTCCTTGCTTTCAAAAGTGTTATACAGCATGTTAGGGATACAGAACAAGGTCTCATTACTTACACTAACAAGAAATATAAAATTTCTTCCTTATAAACCTGAATAGCTTTTCTTTTTTTCCCCTCAATTGAGAAAATTCAGAATATAATCCTTCAAGCACCTTTTTTGTAGTGTTTTATCTTTGCACCCTGTTGCTATTCTTGGTTTGGCATGCCATTCTAACTCCCATATCTGCTGGATTCTGTTATCAGATAATGGTTCTTCAATTGTGTGTATTCAATTGTACTGCATTCTTCATGTGTATTGGAGTCTGCCGTGGGGAGACTCTACATTTATACTTTACTCTACTTTATACTCTACAAGTATACAAGTATTAAAAAATTGTTAGCTCTTTCAGTTTATTTACTTACACCTGTATTGCAGCCTTAATGAGAGGTGTACATTTTGAATGAGAAGCAATTACAATTAACTGCATTGCCAGAATTATACAACAATAACACTTAAACTTGTATACCACTTCATATTTGTTTATAGCACTCTCTAAGTGGTTTACAGAGTCAACATATTGCCCCCAATAAACCCTACATTGGCTTCATTTTACTGATCTCAGAAGGATTGAAGGTTGAATCAACCTTGAGCAGGTCAGCATTGAATTCCAGACTGTGGGTAGAGTTAGCCTGCAATAATGCACTCTAATCACTGTGCCACCATAGCTCATATACTCATCTTATATAAGGTTATGAGATGGTCCAGGATCATTTATCATATGTACATATACAAAATAAAATGAATACTCAGCGGATACAACCTATTCTCTAATCTTTCAGTCCTTTCTGATGGCATCTAGATGTCATTAAAGATTAAAACTCTTGAACCGAGCAGCAAACATGGCTGAGGCAAACTAAGCCCAAAATAAATATACTTCAATTCATCTACAATGCCTGCTCAACCCACTTAATTCCGTTTTTTTCTCAACATGCTCATTAAAATTATAAACCAATAAGCATATATCAAATTGCTTGAACTTATACTTAGGGATTCTAAACATATTTTATGGTTGCAGATCAGGTAATATAATATGACATCTAAATCACTGAGACACTTGCATGCTTAGTTGATTTGATGGCTCACAGTCACATTATTTCTTTTCTGTGAACTGGAAATCATTTTTAATATCTGCTGTTTGATCATGATATACATCTAAAAATAGCAAATGTGAGATTCTGACATCAGAGAAGGAAAATGAGATCTGTTTCAAATAATCTACGTTTTATGGAAAAAAATCCAAAAATGTTTTTTTTTACCTGACATGTTTGCCTTCCAAAACATCTTAAAGGCCAAACATGATAGACATTCTTTGAGGTATAAATCTCAAAGACTTTAGATTTTAAGTTTATTTTCTGGATGTCTAGTATAAGCTCTTAACTTAATAGACAAAATTCTAATAGAAACAATGAAATGGAAGAAGCCACTACAGCATCAGTTCCAATCTTCTCTGAAAGTCCATCTGGTTCACTTCCAAGCTGGGAGAAAGATGCTGGAAACAACATGGAGGCTGATTGAAAATAAAGTTTTATTGATGAAACAGAACCACCAGGATTTGTGGTACAGCTGACCCAGGGGTAGGCTGCTGGGAGTTCATGGGGGTTCGTGTGGACCCTTAGAGAAGATTCTGCAGGGATTGCTGAACTCCCAAATCCCACTCCTGGCTGGCCTTGCCCAGACCTCCCTGCCCGTCCTAGGAGTCTCCATGCAGCCTGTTGTGGGTGCAGGTAAGTGCAGGGCACACGTGGAGGCTCGGGGAGGCAGCAAAACAGGCCTCCCTAGAGCATCCAGAGCTTGGGGAAAGGCCATTTTCACCCTCCCAGAGGCTCTAGGAAAGCTCTGGACCTCGGGGAAGGTGAAAAACGGGACTCCTGGAAGTTTGGTGAGACTGGAAACAACCTATTTCCAGCCTCCCTAGAGTGTCCGGAGCCTGGGGGAGGCCATTTTCACCCTCCCAGAAGCTCCAGGAGAGCCTCTGGACCTCAGGGAAGGTGCAAATGCTTCCCTCATGGTGCAGGAGGCTGCCTAGACCACGTCCACCATGGTCACGCCCACCCAGCAACCGGGCAGCAAACCCATTGCTGAAGTTTTTGAAGTGCAGCCATGAGCTAACCAAATGATTGAATGAGTGGATGGATCTTTATAGGTTTCTGTGATTTTGAAGTTTGAGCTGTTCTGGGGGTGGTGCAATGAAGGGGCTTGTGTTCTGAAAGGGTGTTGTGCAGTTCCTATTGTGGCTAATGGCTTTCGTTCTGTATTGGATCTTGGCTGAGGGGCTGTTTTCTAATCCTACCATTCTGCCCTTGTTAGCTGTCAAATTTTGCTGCAAGGAGGTTCAAAACATCCTGTCTGGAATAGATTACCAAATCTGCATTTCTAAAAGCTAGCCTCCTTGGTTTATGCTTGGGGACAGGGAGACTGGTGCTCGTTTCTGACTCCCTTAAGATTGTTTTCCCATTTCTCCTTTAGGGAAAATATTCTTTCCTGCCTTTTTAAATATTTTCCAAAATATTTCATTCTTCAGGAGTGGGGGTGGGGGGCTTCCCACATCTCAATGCAGAAATCTAAATGGAAACACCTTCACCACATGATATTTAGTTCTATTTATATGTATCCAATGAATAGGAGTATGTTCCTTCCTTCCTTGTTAATCAGAAGGCCTATGCAAACCAACAATGTAAACTTTGTAAGTTTGTGCTATGGAGACAATGTAAATCATAATGTAGAACTGAATAAGCAAAACAATTCATCTCAGTGAAATATCTTTTGTGTTAATGTGAAAAGCTTCAGGCTTAGGACGAAAGGTCACTTTTATGCCACAAAGATACCCAACTGGAAGACATATTACATACAGCAAAAAGCTGAACAAAAAGCAGATTAATCAAAATTGGCAACATTGAGATTACATTGTCCAAATCTTTATGCCATAGAAGAGACATTATTTACTTCATGCAAGTATTTTGTGTTGATCTGAATAACTTCCTCCAGTGGGCCTAGTAACTAGAACATTTTTTAGTACTTCTGGAAGCACCGGAAGAGACTGTTGGAGCAATACAGAGCAATGCTGTAATTTCCCTTTTACTATACATGTGTCTTGTTTTCTGAAACACTCCGATAGGGTGTTTGTAATGCACTTTTGTAGATACAAGCCACTTTTTCAAAGCTTTGCACTGGTATTTATAGAGGCTAAGACAAAACATATTTTATATTTTAAATGGATAGCATATTAAAACACAGGAGTTGAAATCAAAAAGCAATCTTGTTGTCTGAGAAAAAAATATGCCAAAATGGGATAACACTCTTGAAAATATTCTGTCTCTAATAAAAGAACCACCCTATCCACATCAAACTTTTATGTAATCCAATAGAGATACTTCAAAGAAGATTTCAATATTTGGGAAGGTTTATGTGGCATTCTTAATTTATTCCTACAGATGTCTTCACCCAATTGTTTTTCCACATGTGTTCCTTGAAAGGGAACCTGATTTCTTAGTGAAAAACTCAGTGATGATGACTAAGTTGTCCTGGAAGGTATTTAGCAAACATATGTCTTCCTTGCAAAGTAGAATTGTAAGAGCAGGTTTATAGTATTCTATTGTGTGTTGAAATTATAGAACTTTTCAAATTATGATTTTCACACAACAAATGTGGGGCTGTGTTTGTGAAAAGTCTCTCTGTAAAACACCAATGAATTCATGGATATTCCACGTAGTATTTTTGAAAGTAGCCAGAGGTAGTTGGTCATTGCCACCTTTGGGGATTCTTTTAAATTTATGTTTACAAGTCTGGTAACCCTTAGAGGCTTTGTTTTCCATATGGGGGGCAGTGTGGTTGGACTTAATCACCCACATGTAAAAATAAATGATTTAACATGGTAGCTGCTCATTTCTGGATGTGTTCAACAAAGCAGCTATCGGTATGTACAGAGTAGTTAGTAGCTGCAGTATGGCAGTCACTATTTCACCTTTTCTCTCCCTTCAACACCACCCCAATCCTCCTGATGCCTCTTCCTCTGCCTACATAAACTAGGTAGGTGTAACTATCCTAAGCTACTGAGCCCTGACAAGCTGTAACTTGTTACATGCCTTCTTAAATCCATTTTTCCTTAACGCACACAATTGTATGTGCAATTTACTATATATACATTGCTTGTACACTTTCTCCGAACCTATTTCTGTGTACATTTTCAAGTGCAGATTTCAGTGTATGAGTGTGTTAAGATTCTGAGCAGATTTGGAAAATAGCCAGGATAGCAATCCCCTGTTGCCAACAAGAGAGTGGGAAAAAGAGTAGGACGATTTGTAAGGGGAAAATAGAGTGTGTAATAAGCCCGAAATGTGTAGATATTTGTGTTAGACACTATGCTTATCACATTTTCTCCATGCAGTAATAAAAGTATTAGTTTTGTAAATGGGAATCACAACTGAAAATGTCATAGTCCCTATTTTCTGAAAATATCCTCCCTGCTGTGTGAAGACATTTGTCTTCCCTTCATAGCTGATGTTAGATTGTTTTTATCCAGTTTTATTATTGTTTCCCCCCTAGTAATTGGTAATTGTCAGTGTTTATCTTGTTTTATGTTCTGCTTTATTTTCTACACTGTTTTGATGAGGCAAAATCTGGAAATACTTTAAAGTGATCTTTAAAAAAAATATATACCATTAAGTTAGACAATGAGTATTTAGCAAAATGGCAAATATTTAGCAAAATGGCAGAAAATGAATTTTAAAGTGATGAAGGATATGCCCTCCTGATATATTTTTTAATGTGGAAAACATAGGAAGCTTAATCCCCTTACCTGGAAGAAGGGAGATTAAAGTCTCAGCTTTGCCCCACATATTTCTTGTGTATATTAATCAGGGTAGAATGATAATTTCTTAAGAAAATACCTGAAGTGATAGCTTGTTTTCTCTGACTGGTTTTAGCCATTCTTCTAACAGTGGAGTAGGTAAAATTCCTGGCTGAAATATTAACACATCCATAATCCCTAATCCATATGGAAATTATAATTCTGGTCTACCTTGACAGGTTTTTGTAAAGATTATTGAAAGAAATGTAAAATATTTAAAACCTATGAAAGGTCTATTGAAATTATTCCTTTTTTTTTAAAGGAATTTATAACAAAGAGAACTCATTCCATGGCACTTTGACATACATCAAACAAATATGCAGAAGAACTTTCATATAACTGTGTGGCAAGAGATGCCAAAGCATAGTAGTAGGTTAATACCAGTTTTATGGAGATGGGAATGAAGTAAAACAAAAGTCTGCTTTAAAACAGTACACTTGCATTTTGGCTGTTGTCCACAAATATAAATAACTTTCAATTACTTTCCTATTATGTAACCCCTGCAGAAAGATTTTGTTACATTACAGGAAAGTATGTTCTCCAAATTCCTTTTGCTCTTGAAATATAACATGTTTATCCTTCATATTATTTCCTATAATTCTTACCCTGTAATATCATGACCTTTCTTTTCTCCCATACATTTTGCCATTCACCATTTTTTCTCTTTTAAATGTAACCACAATGAGAAATGGTCTCTTCTTTTAGCTTTTCATCAGTTGAGATGACAGTGACCCAATCACAGATGAGGTGATGGTGTTGTTGATCCAAGATGCATCATGTTGGCCTCATGTTAGGTATTTTTTTGCAGTAAAGGCCATAAATATAGGTTTATCTTGTGGTATGAGATAGTCTGCATTTCCATAAAAGCTTTGGAAGATATTGTAGTTATGGTGCCAGATAGGACTCATTCATTCATTATATGCCCATGATCTATAGGAGATAATGCTGAACTTCCCACGTATAGTACATCTGATGTTGGCCTTATTTTGTTGGTATTCTGACTTTGTGCTAAGTGGAAATACAGGTATTATATATCTTGAACCTCCATAATAGCTTCAGAGAAGGCAAAATGAATACATTCTGCTTCCCTTAGATGTCCATGATGTATTGCATTCTCTTCTCATAAATATGGCCAGGGAAAGGGAAGAAAGATGGCTGTTGTTATCTGTGAGTCGTCGTCGTCATCATCATCATCATCATCATCATCATCATCATCATCATCATCATCATCATCATCATCATCATCAT
>JANHFL010004070.1:55022-78910 GCA_032468155.1 Oxyrhabdium leporinum | reverse complement strand
CATCATCATCATCATCATCATCATCATCATCATCATCATCATCATCATCATCATCATCATCATCATCATTATTATTGGAGTTCCGCTGTATTGCTGCTGTATTGTTGACCTTTTTGATGAATGGGGTGATACCTCCTGCCTTGAAAGAGGTGGTTGTGTGCACCCTCTTTAAATGACCATCCTTGGACTGAATGTTCTTGACAACTGTCAAGTAGTTTCTAACCTTTCTTTTTGGGAAACACTGTTCAGAAATAATCAGTCTGTACTTGATGTGGACCCTGAGGGAAACAAATTAACTAGACCCCTTTTAGTCTGATTTCAGATCAGGATTTAGTGCTGAGACAGCCTTGGCCATGCTTGCTGATAACTTGTAGTTTGGCAGGATGAAGATGGTGTATCCACCCTTGTATTCTGGCAGCAACTTCTGGTAGCCTTCTGATCCAGGTGTACCATTTAACATTAGTTCTCTAGCTTTCTTCAGGACTGATTCCAATATCATACCTTATATTATCTTTGGAATGAAGCTGTTAAGGTTCTGCCCCAGTTTCAGTCCTTTGAGATAGACCAGATAAAGAAGCCAAAGCCACAAATGCTAATACTACTTTTATTATAGGATTACAGCAAAAACAATCTTGCAAGTCTGAATGTGCTTCCTGTCATGCCCCTGTCAGAGCCTGAATCTGCGGAGGAGGATGAGCCGGAGCTGGAGCAGATGTAGATCAAGGGGGAAGCTTCATTGGCTTCAGAGGAATGTGCGAAAGAGCAGGAAGAGGCAGGCCATGGCCCCTCAGGATTGGGATGGCTTGTTAGCAGGGTGGAACTGGGATAGGATTACTGAGTGAGGGCAAGCTATGGAAATAATAGCAAGGACCATCCCCTCCTGATCCCCAAGCACAGAGAGTAGACAGAAGGTGGGAACAGTGCAGGACGATCCAACAACTTGGGAAGAGAGTGCCCCTCCCCTCTTCACAAGGCACACTTGGGGATTGAGATTTAAGGAGATGCTGTGAGGAGGTGCATTTGTCGGGAACAAACACTGAATTTGTAGTATGGTGTACCGGTACAGACATTTGGACTTCGCAGGACTACAGTCCTTCTTTTTTGCTTCATGGACTCAGTGCCTTGTTCCTTACTTCGTGGACTCAGAGCTTCTTCCTTGCTTCATGGACTCATTGTTTCTTCCTTGCATCGTGGACTCATTTCCCTGTTCCTTTGCTTTGCTGGACTGTGTGGAGCCAGAGACTGCCATGTGTGTGTGTGTGTGTGTGTGTGTGTGCGCACATGTGCATGCACACTTTGATCTGGGACTTACTAAGAATGTGGGAGTGTTTGGTAGGAAATTTGGAGCATTAAAGGGGCGTTTGAACTCTCAGCTGGCTGTGTGGCCTTCGTGCCTTGTCCTGGATCATCACACCTCCCTCCTTCCTGCTTTTATTCTAAATAGAACCTATGTAGGCTCAAGCCTGATATGTTTTCTCAAATTACATTTCTGCTTTGGGCTCTTATCTGATCATTGACTTGGCTGCTGCTCTTCCCCTTGTACCTCAAAATTATTCTCCCAGGTCATTATACCCAGTTGCTGGGGCTTTGTAAATTTGGATGGGGAATAACTGTGTACAGGCAATTTGTGAATAACACCATTTTTTAAAATAGTTATCATAAACTGGAACTAGATGCAAAGGAAGGATAACAAAGTAATCCTCATTCACCAGCTGGAGAGAGTGTTGGTTAAATCAAGGAGGATGAGAGTACTTGTATGGTGCATAAAAGTTCAGCATATGGGAAAGTTAAATCAGATGTCTGTGTGGAAATGTCTTTTGAATTTAGTGAGAGACAATATTTCTGCAGATAAACATGGATTAGATTTATGCTATGAGATTGTCACAATGTTACCTTCAGAATTAAGATAATGGAGTCTCACTTTTCCAATTCTGGAATGATATTTCAACCTTGAAAAGAACATAAGCTGCCCAGGCAAAGATAACAGTATATTTTTTCTGGTGCAGCTGCTGCCAGCCAACTGCTCATTTTAGCATCTAGTTGGATAGAAAAATAGATTATTTCTCTTTCTTTTTACCCCTTTGGGTATCTACCATCTGTTTTTTCTTGTTTTTTTAAAAAACAACAACAATGCTCTTTCTTACTGAGAAAGGAAATGTGCCAGCTTTATTCCAGTTTATTTTAAAATTAGTTTTTCGGTGTGTAGCAATTTGATTCAAACAATATTAAGCAACAGTGCACTAGCTTAGGATTTTAGTACACACTATACTGGCAATATGTTCAGTTCCAATAGATTGATAAGAATGTGTTGAAAATCAGGATGTTGCAGTGATCAGAATACCAGACTAGTCTTAGAAACATCTGGATTCATATCTCACTCAGCCATGATGCTCATTGGAGTCATGATCTTCAACTTAACTAGTTTCAGATTTGCTGGTATATTTGCAATATATTATCATCCAAGGTAATTTGTCTGAGTTTCAGTAGAAAACGGTTATATATTTAAATTGATTAATTTGATTTTTGTTGCCACTTGGAGATTTGATTCTGGGCAGCTTATAACAGATTAGTAAAATACAAACCACAAAAAAATATCAACAATAGTATAAAAGTATTTTCTGAGAACAAATCCAATAAACACCCAACAATGATAAATCATGATGATAAATCATCTGATTTCCCAAACTCCATACCCTGGAAATAATCCAGGTCTTCAGTGTTTTACAAAAGGCTAGCACAGTTGGGAACAAACTATGGGAGAGAATGCTGTTCTAGATAGCAGACACTATGACAAAAAAGGTCTTTTTTTTTTCTCTACAATAATAAAAATCAAAGAAAGTATTTCTAGATGTTAAGGACACATTCCTTCTTTTAATTTCTGAGAAAAATGAAAGATCAGTGAAGGCATCGTTCGCCATGGATTAGCTTTTTAAACACACAAATTCAAGAAGAGATGATTCACAGCTGTATGCATGTGTAATGTAAGATAAGATAACATACGTTTTGTTGTCTTTTTTTTTTTTTACTGTGGACCCACTGGCCCACATTACAAATGAAATTCTGTTATCTACTCTAAAGAGAAAGTGTATATCTACCCAAACATATATATAACACCCATATACACTTGCTATATACATACATAATTATATACCTGCACTCTGTCTGTCTGTCTGCCTGCCTGCCTGCCTGCAGCGGTATTCAAGATAACTTGAAAGTTCACAAAGTTGATGTTATATGGAACAAACTGTGACTGAATCTAGATGTTTTGCTTCGGATACCATGAAGCCTCCTCCCAGAAGGTAACAAGGAAAACAGGTCGTGAAGTGTACATGTAGTCCCAGACAATCCTGCGGACTCTGCTCAAGCATCGCTTATATGCTATGTCCTGGATAGAAGGAAGTAAACTACCAATGATGCTTTCTGTCATCCTCACCACTCTGCACCACCTTCCTGTCTGAAGCAGTAATGCTTCCAAATCAGACAGTAATGCAATATGCCTCTATAGAAAGTGGTAAGGACAGGAGAAGGAACTTTTCTCATGCAACACAGAAAATGCAGGTGCTGCTGTGCCTGCTTCACCAGTGTCTCACAGTCTCTCAGTAATGGAAAAAGTGTAGCTCAATTGGTAAACAATACACAGACTATAGGTTGAAAAGCACCTTAATTCCAAATTTATTTAAAAGTCAGTAGAAAAAGGAACCAGAAGAAGCAACTACTTTAAAATTAGTTTGTTTTTTGCTTTATGCTTCCTGACAAACTGTCCTTTTGAATAAGCCATTGGGTTGCTCTTCAACCAGTAATTTCTTCTTCAAATGGGGTTCTACAATCTCTGAACTTTATGACTCAGTGACTGAAACCTGATTCTGCTAATAATTTCCCTATGAGATGAATTGGATTCCTAACATTCACACATAAATAATATTGACATAGGCTCTCTCCATGATTTAGGATCCTAGATTATGTCTTGGAGTGTGGGATGGGAATCAATATGTAAAACAATCTCCCCTCTTCGTAGCACCACCAGTTTAAATCCGGATGATAAGAAGCAATAATAAAACCACTCTCTTCATTTGTAATTAAGATTTCAGGTAAAATATTGTCCAAGAATGGCCTGGAGGATTTGCTCTGGAATTGAGATATGGTAGAGGCAAAGCACTGATCTTCATGCATACAAATGCACTGTGCATATATTTCTACAGCTTTGAACACAAAGGAAGAAAATAATGAGAATCACATTTTGTTACTGAAATATTATTAGATTTTTTAAAATCAAATATCAGCATTCAACCAAAAGAGTTATTCTTCTTACAATAAAAGATGAGGGAACTTTGTAAATTAGACTTCCTTTGATTTGGACAGGGCATTTATTCTCTTGGATTTTACTCTGCTGGAAATAGAGTGATGAATTAAATGGAATATATGCATATTGTTTAACTCTATTTTTAATGCATATCTAAAGCAGTTTATCATTCCCGGTATGAAAAAGAGATTGAAAAGTTGGTAGACTCAAGAGCATAACTGATTTGCTCAGGCTGCTTCAATAAGAAGGTTACTGTCCTTTTTTTTTTTTTGAATAAATTGTGCTAAGGCACAAATAAGAATGCACAAAATCTTAATTTTAGTACCAGATGGACTTGAACTTCTCTATAAAATGCAACATATGGTAAAATATAACTAAAGCAGGATCTGAATTTGGTGTCATTTGATACCACTTCATACATGCATCAGACTTGTCTAAATTGAGAGACAAAATCTGTAGATGTTAAATAAATATCTCTACAAAGCAAACTGAACTGGGTTGGAATATAATGTCAGTGATCTGCATACAATGTGTATTTCAGAAAGGTAAATACCCTGTTTGCCATGCTATAGCCATTCCTCACTAAAAGACCAGAATAGGAACAGGGGGAGTACAAGAGGGAAACAAGTGAATCAAAGGAATAACAGATTATTTTAATTACAGGGATATAATAATGATAGCACTTATAATATATAACATAAAATATAATAAGAGTAGCAGAATACCAGCATATATCCCGAATCTACAAGGATGAAGTCAGGAAAGCTAAAGCTCAGAATGAAATAAGACTCGCAACAAATGTAAAAAATAATAATAATAAAAGGTTTCTTTCAACATGTAAAAAAAAAGAAAGAAAAAAAACTCAAGGAAACGATCAGTTCACTAATGGGAGAAGATGGCAAGGAACTGATGGGCAGCAGGGAGAAATCAGAGCTGCTTAATTCATTATTTGCATCTCCCTTCACGCAAAAGGAAAAAAAAATATCCCAAAAATGGAATGGTAAAAAATAGACAAGGGATACAAATTAAAATAGGCAAGAAAATGGTAAGAGAACATCTGTCTGCCCTAGACAAGTTCAAATCAATAGGACCAGTTGGATTACATTCCAGTGTTCTAAAGGAAGTGGCAGATGTGATCTTGAAATCATTAAACCATTTCTTTCAAAGATCCTGGAGTGCCAGGGAAAAACCAAAGGGCTGGAAAAGAGCTAATGTGGTTCCCATCTTCAAAAAGGAGAAAAAAGATCCAGGAAACTACAAAACAATCAGCCTGACATCAATACCTGGGAATATTTTGTAAAAGATAATCAAGGAACAGATCTGTGAACATCTAGAACCCAATATGGGTTTGTGAAAAACAGATCATGCCAAACAAATCTTATTTATTATTTGACAAAGTGACTAAATTGTGAATCAGCAAAATGCTGTGGACATAGTATATTTGGGTTTCAGGAGACATTTGACAAAGTAGACCACAATCTACTTCTTAGTAAGTTAGAAAAATGTGGGATAGAGTGTATCATCACTAAATAGATTTATATCTGGTTGACAAACTGTACTCAACTTGTAGTCCTTAATAGAACTACATCTTCATAGAGAGAAGTAAGCAGTGGGTATCCCAAGTTTCAGTCTTAGGCCCAGTACTCTACAATATCTTCATAAACAATTCAAATAGAGAATAGAAGGATGATTTTCAGATGATACAAAACTGGCAGGAATAGCCAACACCTCAGAAGATTTGAACACTGGGGCCTATCTAACAAAATAAAATTCAATGTAGAGAAAAATAAGATTTTATACTTAAGGCAAGTAAACCAAATATACAGGTAGAGAAGAGGTGCAGCGACTGTGAAAGGGATTTTGGAGTCCTAGTGGACAATCATTGAAATATGAGCCAGTAGTGTGCTGCGGCAGTCAAAAAAAGCCAATGCAATCTTAGGCTGCATTAATAGAGAGATAGAATATCATGTGAAGTGTTAGTACCACTTGGTAAGACCAGACCTGGTATACTGCATCCAGTTTTGGTCAACACAATATAAAGATGTTGAGACTCTGGGAAGAGTGCCAAAAAGAGCAACAAAGATGATTAGGTGGCTGGAGGCTAAAACATATGAAGAATGGTTGCAGGAATTAGATATAACTAGTTTAATGAGAAGAAGGACTAGAGGTGAAATGATAGCAGTGTTCCAATATTTTGGGGGCTGCCACAATGAAAGGGGGAGGGGGTCAACCTATTTTCCAAAGAACCAGCAGGAAGAGAAGAAACAATGCATGGAAACTAATCAAGGAGAGAAGCAACCTAGAACTAAGAAAATTTCCTGATAGTGAGAACAATTAACCAGTGGAATGGTTGCCTTTAAAAGTTGTGGATGCTCCATCACTGTAGGTTTTAAAGAAGAGATTGGACAGCCATTTGTCTGGAATGGTATAGGGTCACCTCCTTGATTAGGAGGTTGGACTAGAAGATCTCCAAATTCCCTTCCAACTCTGTTATTATGTTACTTTAGAAAACTTCTTTGTTTACTAATTTCATCTTCTAACATGGGACTGTATTGAAAGCAATTCTAATTACTCAGTGTAATACAACAGTTCCTTCAAAATGGTCATAAATATATATTTGAACAATTTGGAACAATGTTTGGAACACTCCTCTACCCTTCACCTGTACCACCCAAGCATTGTGTCATATGTGAACATTTAATATTTAGACATAACCCCAACCACATTCTTTTCAGCAATAAATTGGCAACGAGTCTTACAGATGAAGTTTTAGAGGTTTAATATCTGAGTTTTGGTTACCTAGAATTTATTTGTCATAGAGTTCATCAAGGTAGCCAGGAGTAGTTCTCAGATAACTCAATATTATGCTGTTACACTTATATATGTAAAAGGTGTGATTAAACACAATATGCTCTGGTATTTTAGTGGCCATCTGGGATACAAGAGCAGACTCTGTCATTGACAGGGTGTTTTCTATAGTAATGAAGAAATGTTGAGTGGGAATAATCCCTATAATATTTGACACAGTGATCTGTTGAATCTACTTCGTTACTGCTGACTTAAACTAGAAACATGGTGATCTATTAAATACCTGTGGGCAGGAGCTGTCATTATGGACATCTACCAGCTTTATTACACTTGTGCTTGATCATAGCACAGTTCTTCAACAAAGGTGAGGGAAAGATGGTTACTAAAGCATATTTGATCTATCCTTTATATGATGCTTTCTTTCTAATATTTTCCCAAAGATGTTGGATTCCCTTTTTCAGATCAACCAAATGTTGATCTATTGGTTGTGACGAGAATTGACTGACCAGCTTGTCATCCGAGCCTGATGTCATGGCTGAGACAGAGTGACTGGTCCCAGATGACTTTCATGACTAAGGTAGGACTAGAACTCATACTCTACTGGTTTCTAGACTAAAGACTTAGCCATTAGACCAAATTGGGTCTCAAAGATAAATGCTATAATACCTCAATACTAATACTATTTATATTAATATTATACTAGTATACTAGTGTATTTATACTAGAATAAATATTATATTAGCTCTATACTTGTATTACTTATACTATTTTGATGTTAAAGAGAGTGCTATAATTCAGAGTATCCAAGCAGCAGCTATAAGATTAATTTCCTCTATTTTTTCCATCCAAAAAATGTGAAACAGTGTGGTAGGGAGGAAGGTTTGCCAGAAACGTCATCTACCAAGGATATCTTTTGCATTCATGACATGCTGACAAATGATAGAAAGCTATGATTAACTGAGGCATGAATATAAATTGAAGATGCTTCTACTGCAGGACACCAACAAAGTGAATTGGAAAGGAAGATGACAATCATAGATTATATTTGGTATTTTCACCCAGAAGGCTTTTCATGTTCGAAGAGCAGTAGGCTTCAAAATTAAAAAAAGAAAACGTAATATGGAACTCTGAGCTTATAATAAATCAACAAAATGTATTTTTTTTTAAAAAAATTAAAGGTCTTTCACTTTTAAAAGAATTTTGAAATTGCCTCTATGTAAATTACAATTTTGTATAATTTTACTAATTCAGAATGTAGAATGTGTTTACAATAAAAAATAAAATTTCCAAAAATCAGATTATAAAGGACTTAAAGGGATTTTACATTTTAAAATAGATATACATTGTTTCTTGGCAATACTAAAATGAATGATTCTGTCTTCTTCTTTTAAAAGTTAAGTGAAAGATTTTAAGCAAGATTTCTTTCACCTTTCCTATTCATTGCTCTTTTTTTTTTTTACTTTTAGCTTGTCTTTGTAAAACCTTTTATATCATTGCCTTATTTCTTAGTTTTTCCTCCAAGAGATTACAATGGCTCTTCCTTCATTTTTATGTCCACAACAACTACCCTATGAAGTAGGTTGTGCTAAGAGAAAGTGGCTGGCCCTAAATCACTCAGTGAGATTAAATGGCTGAAGATAGCTTTGACCTTGGATCTTCTCAGGACTACCTAATTCACTACCTGAAACATTCATTCAGTTGTATCCATTCTTTCAGTACCCTTTACCATGACAACTAGAGAAAATCACTAAACTAAAGTTTAGTCATTATAGCTTCTCAACAATGGAGCCACAATCTAGATCAGAGGTTTCAAACTTGCAAACCGTGAGCTAGATGTGTTACATGCTGGCCACGCCCACCCCACCTCCAGTTTAACGAAGAGGAAAAAAGTTGTGATACGTCACATGATGACGTGTCATTGCAAGTTTGACACCCCTTATCTAGATCAATACAATCTAGAAATCTGCAAAGCACAAGAATAAATGCTACTGGATTAAGACAGATTTCAGTCCAGGTTCAAATCCTGCCTCAGTCATGGAATGAATTTATATTTCTTGGCCCAATCAATATTCCTTCTCCGGGGAAGAAAAATGGGAAGAATTAATGCATGAGGCTTCATATCTGGACATTTCGGATATCGGTATCCAAATGTTTTTGTCTCAGTGGAAGAATCTGTCACTTTATAGCAATTTTGCACATACCATCATTCTTAAAATGCAGAGATGTTATTTCAGATTTTATCTGAGAACTAAAACAAAACAAAACAGTCACTTATCTTTATTCATAGTTCTCATCTAAGACTTTCCTTAAATTCTGTACCACACTTTTCTGAGTTCTCCACTATCCAAAAATCTCTTTCCAAAATGCAACCACCATTTTTCTGTCTTTATTAAAAGACATACTGATACATTTCAGTTAAACATAGAATATGGGTTTGAAACATTTTTCACCCTGAGATTAGATTGCTCCTGTGCCCACTGGCTTTTTGTAATACCTTGAAAACCTGACTTTGTGCTGGAACCTAGGCCTTGGGCATGGGTTAGAGCCCATCTCCTGATTGTATGGATGATAGACTAGAGTGTACCTAGCTGCTATGTGTTTTAATTTTTGTTTTGTTTTATATTATGCATTTTGTGCTTTTATTATATCATAAGCAGCCTAGAATCATATAAAATTGAGATGGGTGGTTATATAACACGATGTTTCTCCTGCATGTAATATTTTATTTCAAAATATTTCTTTATTTCACATAAACACACACACACACACACACACAATCTCTTGCCCCCCCCTCATCTATCTTCTTTTATATCATTAAAAGCCCTAGGAAGATATAAAGAATGTGTATGTGTGTTTGTGTGTGCATGTCCATGCTCATATATACAGATAGCTCTTAACTTACAACCATTCATTTAGTGACAGTTCAAAGTTACAACACAATTGTGAATTGTGAACACTTTTACACTTATAACTGTTGCAGCATCCCCATGGACGCATGGTCAAAATTTAGACGTTTGGCAACTGGTATGCATTTATGACAGTTGCAGTGTCCCGGAGTCATGTGATCACATTTTGTGACCTTCTGACAAGCAAAGACAATGGAAAAGCCAAATTCATACTTAACAACCATGTTATTAACTTAAAAACTCCAGTGATTCACTTAACAATTGTGTTAAGAAAGGTCATAAAATGGGCAAAACTCACTTAACAACAGCCTTCCTTAGCAACATAAATTTTGGGCTCAGTTGTGGGTGTAAGGATTACCGGTATTAGTTGCAGATGGTCTAAAACACTAATAACTATGACTCACTCAGCCCAGACCAACATGACTGAATTGAGGTACAGCTTTGTCTTGACAAATGTGAACATTTTAAAAAGTAATTTTACACAGAAATCATCAATCATGATAATGAAGAGGAAGCTAGTTTCAGCCACTACTGAATATTTTAATAATTACAATAAAGGAAAAAGGACATGGCAAGATAATACTTGGATGGACATAAATCAGCACTAAGTCATTTATAACTTTTTGTCATATGCTTCCAAAATCAATTTACACAGGTATGATACACTTATCTTTGAAATACCATTTTTTAATCATCTGGAAGGAGAAAATAGAGGAAGATGAGCTGGAAATAAGTTAACATGTTGATTGGAATAGCTAACGAAACTTTAAGGGCTGAGCTCATAAAGCTATTCTTGTTTGCAAACATATAATAATAGACATAATAATAATAATTTCCATTATGATTACATTTAGGAAGCAAAAATACTTATTTCCTCCTTTTCTTTTTCTCATTTTTGTTTTCACAGTGCAAGGTGATTTATGATATTACCCTTGGTTTTAGTGAAATCACTTATGATATCAGTTAAGGTGGGATGTTCCTAGTACTGTGTGTACCTTTGAGTCAGTTTTGCTTTCTAACAACTGCCTGAACAATCCCAATCTCCTGGTTTCTAATTTGGTGTTTAAATTATTATATAAAACTGGCTTTCAACACTACTTTCAGCTTCTTGAAATTATGAAAATCAAGGTTTTTTTAAAAATCTACAAAGGAACTTAACCATGAATGGTTCTAATTAAAGACAGCAGAAAGATTCAGAAACTTCCAAAGATTAGGGAATTACCTTTTTCCCCACTTTTGACTTTAGCCTTTCTTGATTACACTTTATTATAGAAGTACAGAAATAAATCAAGGTGAACTTATAAAGGCCTCTGATTGTGATTATTTTATATACTGACATTTGACATTCTTGCTATTAAATGAAAATTGCTGCTACCTCAGCCTTTTCCAAGATAATTTCCGGCCTAAATTTGGGTCATTACAACCTCCTTTCACTTCAATAAACCTGGGCAGTGGTTAGAGATGATGGAAGAAGTAGTCTAAAAGAAGGTTATAAATGAATTCATGCAGATTTATAACATGGTATCCTGAATCAGTTATCATTATTTGACTTCACACGTGTTGATCCGTCGGTTTTCCAAGTGTGACATGACTAACCACTCGCTGTGGGAGAAATATGTGAAAGTCCCCCCCCCCTCCCTCTCACACACACGCACATATCTGCAATTTCTGAGAGTATTCAAACTTTGAATTCTGGCTGAATTTTCTTCTATGCCAGCATTTATAAGATATAATTTAGAAATAAACTCATACTCTCTAGAACATGGCAAACCTCATTTAATAATATTTTAATTGGAAATGGCTGTCACTTCAGTTGATGGATATTATCACTATCATTGTGAAAATGTTAGAAATTTGAATTTGCTGAAGTACTTAAAACATTGAAGCAATTTCACATGAATGCAAACTTTCAATCTGATGTAAATGTTTTGTTCTGTTTAAGACATTTATTTTGTCCACACGAAATCATATGCAGACAAAATATAATATATTTATGTTTCTCTTAGTCATCAATAACATCACTGCATTATTTTTAAAAAGTTGATACTGATCAGCTAATACACTTTGTACATCAGTTGATACCCAAAACAATGTGAAGAATAAATTGAGTTAAGGAATGATATGAAAAAGAAGGAACTAGTGCTCAAAATCTTCACATTTTACTTTATGTGTAACAATTCAAAATCTCAGATTTTTTTCCCATCAAGATGGATACATGTAGAGAAGAAACAGCACATGAAATAATAACTAATTCTAGCAATGGGCTTTTGCACATGTCCAGTATATAAATCAGATCACCAGCATTTATGTCAATCATTTATTTGATGCCTATAACTGGAAGCACATAATTTCACCCAGTTTCCTTCTATGTGCATTAATAAAACACTAACTTCTGAGCAAATCAATAAAGGATGCAACAAAAATAGTCAAGATGTAATCAAAATATCAGTTTACATTTGAAGAATGAAATACATAGGACAGAATGAACTCATGGAAAAATTTCAAAATGAGTAAAGGGTATCTATTATAATTCATCACACATGAAATGCAACTGCAAAAATCTCAGATCAAGCTTATTTAAAGAAAAAAAAACCAGCTTGGTTACTAAATATGCCTATTCAAATGCTGTGCCTACCCTGTTTCATAATGTGGGTTAGTGGGATTCATCTTCACTTAACAAAAAATAGACACTTTAGGCACCATAGAAAACTCTGAAAGAGTTGGTTTATAAGCATCCCAGGAAAGGAAGTTGGAAAAAGTGTCAAAAAGTATGTTGTGACTCAAATCCTGCCCCTTAAGGCCTTGTGTATGATGTCACAATATAAGTATAAAAGGATGGAGTTTTCATCTCTTTATCATGTAGATAGTATAAATAGATAATACAAGGTAGTCCACAAAATTGACAAAATATTTTAAAGTATTTAAAAATTTTAAAAAATATTGTAAAAAATATATATTGCAATCTCTGACTATTTGTAATCCACAAAAGAAGGAAGAATGATAATTGCAATTCAGGGCAATAAAGTTTACCATCAGGAAATAAAAAAATACGATCTGGCAGTAACTTTTTAAAATGATCTCTCAGTTTTGTCAGGATCATTCAATATATGTAAAAAATCTTATTTAATTCATTCATGATCATTTAGTTAGTAAATACTGTAGTCCTTATACATTTCTCGCAACTCATCCCCATCTGCTTTCATCTTCTTTTGCCTATCTGAACCAACCAGGTCAACCAGATATATATATTTTAAAAAAGTTAATCTTCACATCAGACTTGCTTTTCTGCTCCACAGACACCACGAAGATAGCATGGGAGTGGGACGACTGTGTGTTATCACCTGGGGAATAGCTCTAACTGGGGTTCATTCTTTGTCAGCAATGTAAACCCCACACATGGAATAGGTTTTCCTGGAACCTGTTTGCTAAAACCAGGGCATTTAATCCAGAAAAAAAAAAAACCTTACAAGGGAAATAATATAGGTAATGTAACCCTCCATTCTGGATTGCTTGGTCCAAGGAGAAAAAGCTTTTGGGGCATTGCTTATATTCCCCTAATATTTAAAAGTCAACAAAAAGAAGTGGAAATAATCCTGGAGTACCTATATACTTGTATACCTACAGGGAAGAACAAATATCCTAGAATCCCTTGAAAGAAAAGTCAGATGAGGAGAAAGCAAGGCAGGGGTTCCACTCTGAGCACTGCCCAACCACTGACTGCCTTCCTCAGGCAGTTTCCTGCTCCAAAGAGCTCCTTCAAAGGCCAAAATGAGGGACTGTCACTCAGCATTTGTAGCTTGCAAGCAAAGTAGGCAAGGGCAGCCCTTCCTGGATTCAAAAGTCCTACTTTTGCCAGGAAGAGATGCCAGCTGGTAGTCTAAGCCTATCTTGCTGGGTTGTTGTTGTTTGGGGGGAAAAACCAAACTAAAAAAAAAAGATGGGAAGGATGAGAGCCCCAATGAAGGCAGCTCTTCCTTGCTCTGACAGGTTTCCAAAGCTCCCAGGTATGGCTACGGTGGGTGAGAAGCACCTTGCCCAGAAACTTGAAAGGGAAAGCTGTGGAGGACCCAGGGCTCACTGGCTAATCATTGCTCACCAAGTTAGTGATGAAAGAACCTGATAATTATAATATACAGTTATATATAAATATTCAGAAACATTTAAAGAACCCTAGGTATGTTTATTTCTTCTGTGCTCACGTGTGTGTGCGTATGAGTGTGTGCATGTGCAGTAAAACTTTCTAAAACAGATAGATAGCTGGTGGTATATAGCTGTAGGTACATTATGAGAATTCCCATATTATATTATTATTATTATTTAAACAATTTTTGTTAAGATTATAACCAATTGTACATTCAAATTTTCAATCAAATCAAGTTTTGAATGCAAATCATTCTAAAGACACTTGGGCTTGCAAATTAATAGATACTGTGCATGTGTATGCACATTACAAAAACTATTTCAGTGGGAGAAAAATACATGTAATTTAATTCATCTATTCAATTAAATTATTGTTCCTAAAATGGTAGCTTGATTTGGATTGTAGTATATGAGCTCTATGATAACTAATATTTTATCAATTTTAATGGAACTGATCTTAACATGATCAAGGCTGGATACTTCAGTATATACAATATATATAGTGCAGGTAAAAAATTCTGGAAAATATATTTATGGGTTTTGTGTGTGTGTGTGTGCTCATGCATGCATATATGTGTGTGCATGTGTGTTGTTGTTGAAACAATTGGTATAATTGCTGGAATGAACTATTTAGATGCATGAAACTTAATTTTGTCATGTTGTTCTCTTATTCATTTCATTTTGTATTCCTTGGTGTTTCACGGAAAGTTACTTTTAAATTTAAATTCAGAAGCTCTATTCCCCCCCCCCCCCCAGACTATCGTCATTAACACTATTTAGGAAATATGGTATGGATCTGATACTATGTTAAATACAAAACTAAAATAATAAAATATAAAGTATCTTTTTTCATTTATCTATCAATTTGATTGTTACCTCTCCTTTTCCTCCCAGATCTCAAGCCTTACAATGGTGCCTTCTGCAACACCACTCTAACCCTATGAGTCTGATTTGGCTGAAAGACAGGACACATGAAGTTAGCAGAAGTTAGCTCTTGTACCAATTGAAGATATTTCAGTTTGTTTGAACCCTTCTCTTTAGGTTTAACTATACGTCTTGGATATCCACTGGGATAAATGTTTTTATGTTGACATTGGAAGCACAATCTTAATGAAGGCATGCAAAACTATTAGGAAAACCAGTGAGGCTGAAACTTGTCTAAGCATAGTTTTGTGGTCCTCAAATTTCTGCCACTGAAAAGAGCTCTGCTATTCATAAGAGCATTCACTTGTCTCCATAGTTTAGACAAGGCATTATATTATTTCTTACATGCAATCCAGGAAATGCTGAATCCATTCAAACAATTCTTTGGAGACATTCTGAGAAATCCACTTGACAAGCTGGTTCATTCTCTCCCAAGAATGTGAACTTTTCAAAGGATTGGTTTTTAACTATGGTTGGCAAGATGTAGATGGAATAAAAATCAAAGAAATTATATAAACCCCTTTAGAGTATTTTGTAGAAATGCATTCGGGGGATACCAGAAAAACAGGAGATAACACCAAAATGTTACAAAGAAAATAAAGCTGTTCAAATGAGTTACAGAAATAATATATTTTTGGAGGGCCATCTTTATAGAGCTAAGTATTAAAAGTGAATGATTGTTGTGATGATCTTTTTTCTCCAGGATACATTGTTCATTATTTAACATCTCACATTAGCTAAGCCCAGTTGCTCTTCAATTTGCCCAGAGGTTATGCTTGGTTGTAAAAATAGAAGCAGTTTCTTTCAATTCACATTCTGATTAGTTTGTATTAAAATCATGTAAACCAAAATATAGTCATCAGGATATGTGAACTGAAATGTGGATACCATTTTATAGTCATACTTCTCAGATCTTTGCTATGCAGTTATCTAAACAAATGCTTACAAAAATTCATATATTTAAAAAGTGGGTTCAAAAATGCATTAATGGAAAAATACGAAAGACAATATTTTAAGAGAATACTGCAGCAAAATGGCATAAGCTAGCTAAAATTATGTGCAATATACCTTACGTATATTATGCGTACACATTCGCTGTAGAGTCACATTCAGTATTTTTAAAAAGTATCAAAAAGACACAGGAAAAAATGAATATTGAAAAATGTGGGGGAAAATGCAATAAGTATATCAACTTTATTCATCCCTTGTAATATATACCAAGATTAAGTTCCCTTGACTTGTTTCTACAAGTCTTCAGGACAAATGATATAGATATGTGAAATTACTTCACACATTCATAGACAAAGCCAAATGACAATGATGATATCCATTCAGTCGTGTCTTACTCTTTCCAATTCTATGGGCCAGGACTCTCCACATCTTCTGATCTTTTCAAATATTAATGATGAAATATGTTATCAAGTGCTTATGTGAACCTGTTCATGGTCTAACAAGCTAACAGTGAATATACAAGAAATACCCAAATCCACATATCTGAATTTGAGAAAAACTTCTTAAAGATGAGCTAGAATTACAATATGCTGCCAAAATGTGAATATTCCTAAGAAGCTTCCTGCCTCCTGAACATAGAATATGCTAACTAGTTAGCAAATAGTTGAAGATTGACAGCCATCCCCATAAAATGCACATGCTGCCCACATGCAGAAAAATCCAAGTATTCAATGGTTGCTCTAATTCTTGGTTATGTAACATACCTAAATTGGTGCATTCTTCATTTGACCATCTAAATCTCTCTGCATCCCAGTTTAGAAGAGCCATGGTGGCATAGTGGTTAGAATGCAGTACTGCAGGCTACTTCTGTTGATTGCCTGCTACCAGCAGCTTGGCTGTTCAAGTCTCACCAACTCAAGGTTGATTCAGCCTTCCATCCTTCTGAGGTCAGTAAAATGAGGACCCAGATTGTTGGGGGCAATATGCTGGCTCTTAGAGAGGGTTGTAGACTACTTAGAGAGGGCTGTAAAGCACTATGAAGTGGTATATAAATCTAAGTGTTATTACTACTGCTATGAGAAGGAAAAGAAAATGTATAGCTCTTCTGGCATTGGATTTGTCCCTCAGAATGTTTTCTGTGCTAGAGGAAACCATCAATAGTGGGCTGAAAATGTTTTAACAACCTATTCTCTGGCTGGGTAGGCATGGCTGGGTTGGTCATGTGACTGGGTGGGTGATGTCACACCCAGCCCTACCTCCAGCCACTTCCCTCAAAGGAAGAGGTAGGATTCAGCCAGTTGGGGCTAATCCCACCACTGGCTGGTTCTGCCCCCACCTGTTTTTCAACTTGTTTTTGGGCCATTTGGGGGGCCATTTTCAGGCCATTTTCAGACCAATTTTTCAGGCTGGTTTTGGCCCCAAAATAGTCAAAAATGGCCCAGAAAGTGGTCTGAAAACTGCCTAAAAACAGGCCCAAAACTGGGCAAGGGCAGGGCCAGTCAGTGGTGGGATTTGCCGGTTCACTTAACTGTGCCTAATCTGAAATGCCAGTTTGCTAGAACCAGTGTGAACCAGCAGCAGCCCACCTCTGGAAACCATGCATTGGTCCCTTTTTATACAGAGTGGTTCAGGTTTTACAAGGGGGGAGATTTTTTCAGTAGTCTTAGCAGAATGGTTGAGATTGGGCCTATGCAAGCTGTCTCAGTTATTTCCACTGCAACATACCATTATTGGCAATAAAAAGAAAATTTGCTGAGAGCTGAAAACTACAAAGAAGGTGGTGGAGGATTCAAGTGCTCTGGTAAGCCAGCAGAAATAATTACTAATTGGAAAAAACTGAGCAAATTCTGCATATCATTTTAAAATATGGCTCTTTTTTTGGACACATGGAAATTCAACACCCTGGGAAGTTCATTGTTGCTTAAACCACAAGGTTTGTACTTTTGAGTATGTCAGTATTACAATTTGGGGAACTGAGGAATCACTTTGCAGACAGGCTTTAGAATGAAGCACTCCAACAAAGGCACTTGCCTGAAACAAATTTGACATTTGCAAAGGCTCAAAATAAACAACAACAACAACAACAACAACAACAATAATAATAGTATTACCTGGTGAAACCACATCAATACAAGTCACAGAAATCAATAAGATGACAACTATTGGAAATGTTATCCACACCAAGTAGATTGAAAATTCACGACAAGGAGTTCAGTGGGATACATGAAATGTACCCTTTACAATGTCTGCAGATATGTCCAGATAATAATATTGCTTTTCTTGCTGCATAAGGTGACATTAATGTGCACAAAGATTAGAATGCAGCTTATTAAAGGCAAAAAGCTGTGCTGAAAGTGGCAGCCAAGATTCAAATGTGAAAACAAAGTAATTATACTAAGAAATCACATCACTCAGTTTCACCCAAAGTTGATAGTTCCACAGGATCATGAAGATAAGCATTTTTTTTAACACATTGAGAAATTTTATAATAAAGAACCTCAAGATGGCATAGTGGTTGCAACAATATTAACTGAGAAATTAGGCTGATTCTCAATCTTGAGTAGTCATAATGAGGAAGAACACATTTGGTTAAATATTTTCAAAGAGTCTTATCTTGTTGAGGCCATCATTTTTTCCTCTGATATCAAGGGGGGGGGGGGAAGCTGACATGATCAGGACACCTGTAATCCATGTCATCCCTTCCCATCTGCCTCAGATTTCTGATTGTTTGCCGGCTCCCAGGAGTACTCTATATATGTATTGTCTGATTCTTTTGTGTCAATCTCATTCAAATAATACAATAATGCTAGTCAGAGGAGTGTTAATAATGATAGGGGAAGCTATATGTTAATAATAAGTTTTGTCCCATAGCAGCTCTCATAGTCAGTCTTAAAGAACATTAACTGTTGATGGATATTTTTTCCATAAGATCTGCTTGGGCCCCTATGCATTCCTTCAGTTCTTTCCACTATAACACACCACTGAGGCACCACTACTAAGCTGAACCAAAACCATTGAATTTGTGGCCCTGCCAGCACCAGCCTACCTTTTGTATTCCTCACCATTCCATGCATTTGGTGCTAAGAAGCCATTGTCTGCAGTTGGATCACCAATTCACCACCGTTGCTCAGACAGATCTAGGGCTTGGCTGTTTCTCCACTGCTGCCATTGTGTCTATCATTTCTCATCATTGTTTGATGGGATTTTAATATTACATTATTTTTCCACCTTGGTTGGTAATAATTTTGATTTCATGGAACCCTCAGAGGGTCTTGGGGGATTACAAAAGATCCTTGGAGCACATTTTGAGTGACATTGCTTTAGGCAAATATCTACAGCTATTTTGATATTCTGTATAGTTTTAAGAGTATCTGACAGATGCTATATTTTTAATATAAATAAATAAGCCAGCCTTAATATAAAGTAGTCTATGTAATCTAGTGCTGTCTTACTCTGACTGGCAGCTGTTACATAATCTGCATCTTCCCTGTAATGGACATGTATATCACAGAGAATTTAGAAATGGTAGTAGTGAACTAAATTAAATTTTATGGTGTATCTGTTTCATATGGTACTACTAATATACGGGTTGGAACTGGACAAAGAAATTGGTAAACCTAGGGCAAATTTGATTTTTTTTTTTGTTTAAAATAAGGAGATTTCAATTATTCATCAGCATGAATACAATGACACACCAACACAACAAAGCTTTTTTTAAAGGTCATTTTACATTAAAATTACAGATCAGTT
Organism: Oxyrhabdium leporinum; assembly: GCA_032468155.1. NCBI lineage: Eukaryota > Metazoa > Chordata > Lepidosauria > Squamata > Cyclocoridae > Oxyrhabdium > Oxyrhabdium leporinum. The sequence continues at coordinate 59,131 of JANHFL010004070.1, read as the reverse complement.
AATGTTTGGAAAGGAATATGTGTCCTCATTCAATAATCACAATTTGTTCATTAAATTGGAAATTAAACGGTCACTAAGTGAACACATGAGAAAAAAAGAGTGTGTGTGCAAAGATTGTTGGTTGCTGCTGTTTCATTTAGATAAAGTTGTCTTGTACAGCAATGCCAGTGCTTCTTTCACTTCACTGCACATAGCTGTCAGGCTCATAAATTTGGTTGGAATTAAATTCATTCATTGGTTAGAAAGAGACTTTTTAAAAAAAAATTAGTAGAGGTAGTTATGAATGGTCACCATAGTAGCTACTAAACAAAGAATGGCTGTCCATTCTTTATATTATGTCCATGTCATTATATTATGGAGCACTGCATGTGGGATTGGGACAACAGACTACAATTTCCTGCATAATGAGATTGGATCCCATTGAATTTACATCCATGGAAATATATATAATATTATCACATTCTCAAATCTTACATGTGATGTTCATGATAATCCATGAGCCACATTTTCTTACAGAACATCAACTGCCTTTTCAAATATAACTGCCCAGACTTGATCGCTTTTGAATGATATGCAATAATTAAATTATCTCGGAATTTTATTCCATCATATTTTAAAGCATGAGTGAGTAAATTATTCTAATTAAGTATTGTAAATGACTTTGAGAATATAATAAATTTTTCATAACAATTGCATAAACTAAGGATATTATTTATGCTATCATTTATTCTTAACTTCAGAATTTTTCTTCAGAATTGAAATTCTGTTTCATGATACTCCAATTGATAATATTCCGATAACTACCACTTGGGATCAATAAATTGATGAAAATCCTGTTTATTTTATAATTCTTAATAGTAAGCCAGTATTTCCAACACTTTTTTTTCTAGACTTTTTTGGGGGAAAGTTGTTATGACCAATTATGTTTGCATGCAAACGTCCTATAATTTACACAACTGTGATGTAAATTCTCTAGAACCTTTGCTTAAATAAATTAAAAAAAACCAAAACAAAAAGTACAAATGTCCAGTTTTACATATTTCAAGTATTACCAAACCATTTGTTTATGGTTAAAAGGATACAAACTGAATATGTAATACATGATTAGAATGAAGAGAAAAGAATGAACAGGTTGCTAGAAAATTCTCTTCCTTGATTTGCTATTAAAGTACATATTATTCAGAAAGCAAATCAACAATACAATGCTACCAGTTATTTCAATTTATATTATTGATCTTTTGGTTATTCTCTTCCCTGGGGCATAAAATATGCATAATATCTGAGATATGAATCCATTCCAAATAAAGGGAATATAGTCAAGGTGATCATAAAAATGTTTGACAAGCAATGATCACTGCATTGTTACATTTTTTTTTGTAACCAAACAGAAACACAGTTGAAGCTTATGAAAATTAGGTGAAAAGCTTTGTCCCTTGTATCTCCAATTAAGCACAAAGTCACAATGAGTCTCGGAGCAACCTCAACACCATCCTTCTGACATAATAAGTTGGATTTGAAATGATTTTGTTTTAAAATGCATAACTATAAATCCTTCAATTACTTTACTATTATGATTCTATGATTTGAGTACTAAGCATTGCTTACAGTAAATCATCCCAAATTATGAGTCAATCAATAACATTGAGAAGAGAACTCTGTTAACACGCACCCTTCCTAACTGGAATACCTCAGAAAGATTTCAGAGTGTAAGACTATACTGAGGGAAATTTCTATGTTGCAAAAAAAGCCCACAAACAAACAAACAAACAAAACCACACTGGTAAAAGAGCAGTTATGGTTATAGCTGCACAAGGTGAGATTATGTTATTGACAAAAATATGGTCCTAGCAACCAGTTTGTCAGTGTGTTAATAAATATATATGTGTGCCTGTAACGAGGTCTGCCAGAATTCAGGCTTGTGCATTATGGATTCATTTGTCCCCCTCAGCATTTTGTTCTGATATATTGTTAATCTCACACTATCTATTTTTGTTTTGTTAAAGAAAAATTCCTTTGATATTTCTTAATTGCTTCTTCATGATGCGGCTGGTTGATTAGCCAGTTTTATTATTCATAATGGGATGAACGTGTGCCAAACCTTCTCCAGGAAGCCTTTTTCAATCATCTCCAACATTGTTCAGGTTGAAGTACTTCCTTAAAGAAAGAGAAGATCTGGGCCGGTATTCAAACTCCAATACATCCTGACTTTTAAGTTGGCATTAGTATAAGGTAAGAAGCTCCTTGATAGTGTTGGAAGTCTGGGATCAGAAAATGTCTGGTCTCAGCTAGCACTGGGGAAGCTGCCAAGCAGAAGCTCCTCCAGCTTTGCCCAAAATGAAAGAAGTCATGCTTCTCATGTTAACGCTGAGCATTACCCCTTTTTCTATTAATTGATTGAGATGTGATCAAGTCAGCATGGACTCCTAATGGCTATGGAAGAATGAATTCCCCTGAAAAATAAAATCGGGACTACCAGGATGAATGGGTTTTTTGTTGTTGTTTGTTTGTTAGATCTTGTTAGGTTTCTCAGGAGATGCTGCTGGTGTAAAAAGGTGACCAGAGGGGTGTAGGGCAGAGAAGAGAGCAGCTGGAGACCTGGGTAGATTGTAACACTGAGACAAATGAAGCAAAAGAAGGAGTCTAAAAGAAAGACCTAGCAGGAAGGAAAATGCAGCCCTGTATAAGTAGTTCTTCATTTAAAACCATTTCTTTAGCAATTGTTTTAAGTTACAACGGTACTGGGGAAAAAAGTGACTTATGACTGGTTGTTGCATTTAAAACCAATGAAGCATCCACATATTCACATGACCAAAATTTGGGTGCTTGGTAGTGGTGGGTTTCAACCGGTTTCACAAGTGGTTTAGTGATTGTGCACGTGCACGCACACACTCACCTAATACGCACTTCACATCTGTGCTCAGCTTTGAAACAATCAGCTTACCTATCTCTGTAGTAACACAGTAGCTACAGCTGAGGCATGGCAATCTGCTCTGCCGCGTGAATCAGCTGAGAGGATAAAGGAGAGAAAAGCGCAGGGGAGGGCGGGCAGGCCCAGCTGATTGTCAGAGCTACCAGCCGGACAGCTGATTGTTCGTCGGAGCTACCGGTTCACCTGAACTGGTCCGAACTGGCTGAATCCCACCCCTGGTGCTTGGCAACCAGCATGTATCTATGATGGTTGCAGCATCCAGATGGGATCACCTTTTGTGGCCTTCCCAGCCAGCTTCTGACAAGCAAGATCAATGGCTGAAGCAGGATTCATTTAATGACCTTGTGATTCATTTGACAATTGTGTGTGTGTGTGGGGGTGTGTGTTAAGAACCATGGTGAAAAAAATTCAGGTGTTACACACTTAATAACCATCTTGCTTTGCAATGAAAATTTTGATTCAAATTGTGATTGTAAGTCAACAATTATTGCAAATGGTGGAAAAGCTAACTCCAGGTGATTCAGATGCTGGATTATTGAGTGAGGTTAAGGACAGAAGGTGTAAGCAATCCAAACCTTTGTTGAATTGAGTATGGGTGGCAGAAGGAATGTACTAGCAGCTAGGCATTTTGAATTATAAAGTAAAGTAAAATTAAGAGTCAGTAGTGATTATGAAGCCGTGCTGGTGCAGTGATTAGTGCAGTGTTGGTGCAGTGATTAGTGCAGTGTATTGCAGGCTAATTCAACTCACCACCAGGAGTTCAATCTTCACCAGCTCAAGGTTGATTCAGCTTTCCATCCTTCTGAAGTCGGTAAAATGAGGACCCAGATTGTTGGGGGAAATAAGTGGACTGTATAAACTGATTATAGAGTCCTGTAAAACACTATGAAGTGGTATATAAGTCTAAGTGCTATTGCTATTAGGTATCTGGCCCAGAAAGCAGAAGAATGTGACTTCTAGTTCCCACGTCAGGCCTGGAAAACCAGCTGAGATGCTTTGGGCCAATCAGTTTGTCTCAGCTCAATTCACTTCATAGGATTCTTGTTGTGGAAAAATAGAAGGAGGAAAGACTATTAGGCATATTTACCGCCTTGAGTTGTGTATGAAAAAAGGTGGGATAAAAATCTCTCTCTCTCTCTCTCTCTCTCTCTCTCTCTCTCTCTCTCTCTCTCTCTCTCAC
>JANHFL010004070.1:43543-54922 GCA_032468155.1 Oxyrhabdium leporinum | reverse complement strand
ATATTTAAGTCACTGCTTTTATCTTCAGGTTCTTCAAACCCTAATCCATTTCTCCAAGGAATAAAAAATCAATAAAAATCAATAAAATTCCAAATAGGCCCACCAAGCCCCAGAGTTCAGCCACCAGTTATTTTGTATCCAAAACCAGAGAGTTCACAGAGAAAAAAAAAAGTAAATAGAGTCTTGATGACCACATAACAGGACAAACCCTAAACAAAGGCATGTAAATGAAACTGAAGGAAGTCATATCAATTGAAATACCAAGATATTGCTATCTTGTGGGATGGAGAAAATATACCTTCTTGGTTGTATCCCCCAATCTCTGGAAAGCATGCTCCCAAGGCCTGGGGGGACCCAGTGGGAATGTGAAAAACTCTTTGGGGACCCAAGGAGCAGGAAGCAGAGCACAGGGTCTCTTGGGTGAGGGAGCCTTGGAGTGACCAGGGCAGATTGGTCTGGGACTGTGCTAGGCCTCCAAAGGCCTCCTGCAATCCTAAAATGTTTTGCTTAATAACCTGCACATTCCTTTAACAATTAATTGAGGATAGCAAAAATGGGAGATCATTAGATGAGATGCTTTATCTAATGTCCATTAAAACATGGACTCCATTATGTTCATATCTCAAGGATTATCTGCACAATGTCTGCACAAGTACAATGTACAATGCAAAATGTGGAAAAGTGCGAATATTAAAAAAAATGATTCACATATTTGAATTAAATTCATTTACCCAAAATGTGAACTGAACAAGTTTCACACCTACCCATATTTACAGTTTCGGCAAGCTTTTTTTTTTTTTACACTTTAATTTCAGGCCCATCTGTTCCCTTTGTATATAAATGTGATTATGCCTGATAGACAGAAAATTCACATCTCTATCTCTACTTCTTTCTGTATATCATGTATCTATCATCTCTCAATATCTCTGTCTACACACACATACAGAGAGAGAGGGAGAGAGAGAGAGAGAGAGAGAGATGGAGATGTAACGTGATCATTTTATAGGAAAAGGAGAGTGTATAAAATAAGCATATACAATAATAGATGAGAACAGAAAAAAAATGAAATAAACTAGATAATGACTAAAAGACAGAGGAGAAAAATGAAATGTTTCAGAATAAATAAATATAGAATCATGCTTCGCACTTAAAGAAAAAATTAAACTTTGAGCATATGGAATCATATACATCATGAAAGTTTTATGAATTTAGAAATTCATTGAATTGTTTTTAAGAGTTGCCTTTTTGAATCGGTCTGAGAATGGTACACTAGGACAATTATTGATTCACCTTTAAAACTCATCAAAATAGAATTTTGCTAAGAAGGTAAATTTGGGGATACCAAAACAGAGTGATTCACAGTCTACAAAGCCTGTCACCAATAACTGCTAATTAAAAAAAAAAAGCAAACCCACCCCTTTTTTTTGAGCTCTAGGAAGATGGGATGGTGACTTTTAATAATGCCAATTTGTTTCCAAGTTTAAAACCTAAAATCAATCAAACGTGATGCAAATAGCTCTATTAAATCTAATCTCGATCACAAAAGAGAGGGCGCTTAAGGGGATAATGAAAATTGAAGTCTCTTCTTAATTACCTTAATAAAGCCCTTTGCCGTCAGCATAAAAAAAATGCAGGCATTGCTTTTTGAGTAACAATCAACTGTTTAAACAATGACAATAATTGCAAATCCCGTGTCCAATTTATGGTGTCATATCATAAAGGTACTTAAGCATATACCTCATTGCTGATGCATGAATAGCTGTACCAATGACACTGGAATAATTTGCTTCTTGAAACTCAGAGTGTTGGAGTCTAAAATACCGCATACATTATTTATAGCATTACTTTTGCTTCTCGTTTCCATCCCCATCACTGGAAATAGCATCTAGGGAGATAGGTGCAATTCAGATAAGAAGAATTTTTATTTAATGTATACTGTAAGATCCTCATTCAGATTTTTAGTTTGCCAGCTGTCTATAGTCCAACATTAGCATAACATAGCAGAAGACTTATTGAAATATACAGGTACTTCTGATTTAAGGACTGACAATTAGGTCAGTAAATGAAGTTGTTGCTAAGTCAAACTGTGACTGTGCTTTAGCTTTCTTTTCCTGGAAAGGTTGTAAATGTGAGGTTTGTTTGTAAAGTTACTTTTCATCACCATCGTAACTGCAAACAGTGACAGTCACCAAAAAGGGTTAGGCCCTCATAATTTGTCAATTGTGGTGTGTATTTTTGAAATTGTCAAGGATATCTCAAGTAGGCATTACAGACATTACAAGAAGGATGCTAGGTAAATTTAATTGAAATCTTTGGGGCAGAAATGACAGTGTATATAAGTGCCTGAAATAAACCAATTTGATTTAAATATTTTTTAAATGTAATATTTTAAACTTTTGCCTAGACAGATAGAAAGATATGTGGGTAAGTTATAAAAGGTACATACAAGAAAAGTTGAAAATCAGTCCTTTCCCCTTTTGCATTACAAGGTAAGTAATTTAAAACTATTTCTCACCATATGATAAGTAAGTAAATAAAAATTTATTGCTGCTAATTATTCAGCTGCTTTTGACTATACAATTTGCTAACGTGACATTTTGTGCTATGAGCTAAATTCAGTATAGGATTTAGAAGAGGATACAAAAAGAATTTCTTTTGTTAATCAATAGACCTCCAAGATCTGATCTGTTTCATTTTTGTGTTTGGAGTCAGGTTAATAAACAAAATGGATGCCATAAGCTCATTAAAACCTTGACAAAAAGAAAATAATCACATAAATTGTGGTCTTCCCACCTGCTTTGGGAGCACGGTGCTTGGTATACTGTGCCAATCATGACGAGGTCGTCAAACTAATATAAGCTACCACCCTTAAATTGGAACAACACTACTGAGGCTTGAATTGGTAAATTAAGTAGATGGCCTAATAATAAAGATCTTACAATCCATGCACTAATTGGGGCTCATTCTCAGCAAATGAAATTAATTGAACAGTTCAGTGGTAATTTATTGTTGTTATTATAAATTATATGGTTGCAGTGATCAGAAATCAAATTTGACTCAAGGGTATATTTCTCACTATGTATATATCTCTGATCTTAAACTATTTTTTATAATTCCAGTGCACAAGTAAACTAATTTGTATACATAGTGAAAGAGCAATCACTTTTTATTAAAACTTGTGAAATTTCATTTGATCTATTTTGAAAATATATAGCAGATATATTTTATATTTACCCACAGTGGTATCTTGCTTATTCCAGATACAGCCCTACCACAATATTGATCAGTTATTTCATTATAATGCAGTGGAAACAAAATTATGTTTCAAACTTTTGCATCAGTATTTTACAAAGGTTTGAAGTCCAGAAGCAATGAAGGAGATGAAGGCCAGTGTTTGTCCATTCAAGTAATACTTCACAGGTCACTTGACCCAGTCACATGAATGCATGCTAAAAACAACATTACTTTGCACTGCTGAAGCAAGATTTATCATAGGCCAAATTAAGACACTCTAATCAACAGAAATAAATTATTTTGTCTTTATTGAACAGGAATAGAAGATATTGCAGTGCTTAACTATTCTTAAATAGCATCTGTAGGAAAAGAGCAGGTAGAACTGAAGAGTGGAGTTAAATGTGTCATTAGCTTAGAGTTGTTGAGTTTCTACTAGCCCGCTAAATCCAATCCCTCCTGAATCTGCTGATCTTTATCTGGTACAAATTTAGTGTTGGACTTTACTTGACCAGATTCTTGAGTATAGCCTTGAATAAATCTTGGGTTTGTTTGGGTTTTTTTGCAACTTAACTGGGGTCCTCCTGACACATCAGTAATTTAAGTTATATAGGAATACAAAGCTTTGTATGTTATTTTGATGTTCCTATTGTTAACTCTCCTTAATAAAGTACTGAAAAAGTTGTTCTGCAATGCAATGCATTAGGCCTCTCCCAGGGCTTTCCTGCCTTTGTTAATAGGATTCTTGCTACATGAGTGTTAATGAGCCCACAAATTCAGTAAGAATTGTGTTGAAGCATCATCATAAAGAATGTGACATTATCACTAATTTATTTAACTTTAATGTTTCATTTGTACTTAGCCTTATTGTTTAATATCCTTTCTTCATCCCTTTTATCATCAGCTATGTCTGTGCCTGTCTGTGTATGTGTACTGACCTATACATGCACATAAGGTACTTCTAATGAAGTGTCCTATTGTTGAAATGATAGATAGTAGTACATCTTTTACATATAAGCTAGGAAAAGACTCTTGGTTGCTGTTGTTTTTTTTCCCTTTAATAGGGGTCACAGTATAGGCATGGTTTGCTGTAGAGAAAAAGATGTCTTGAATAATAAGGTTGGCTCAAGAGTTTTAGCTGAAAGAAATAGTTCTGTTAAAGCAAATTAACTTGGACAATGTTTAACCTCACTGAATGATCTGTACTCTTCTGTCCTTTAAAGACTACTTCATTTTTGCAGAAGGTTTTTCCACGTGGAGAAGAACTCTACTTACGTGTTCTGAAAGAAAGCAAATTGCTTGCTCTGGTCCACATCAGTATGAATGACAAGAGAGAGCTGGATGGCAACTAACCCAAAATTTTGAGTTCTGCTTTGATATCTTTTCCTCGTTACAGAATCTTTAGCATGACTTACCCATTATTGTGTTTAGATCAATTTAAATAATAAATCACAGTTGCTTTCCTTGGTGGAATTCAGAGTCAGTTTCCCATTTAATAGCTTTTATCTTTATGATGTTCTATATAATGGATACCACAGCACACTAATGAGACTGCCAAGAATGCAGAGGATGTATAGCTATCTAACATGGCTCGTTTTCATCTCTCTTTTTCATTCCTCATAAAAGACTGCATGAATTTATCACACACACACACACACATCCGGAAAGTGTGTAAGTGTGTGTGTGTGTGTGTGTGTGTGAGAGAGAGAGAGAGACAGACAGACAGAGACAGAGAGAGGGAGGGAGGAAGAGAGAGAGGGAGAGGGAGAGAGAGAGATAAGAGGGAGAGATTTTATTTTTTAAATATTTATTTGTTCATCACCCATCTCACTGCAAGGTGACTCTGGATGGATTACAACATCAAAATAAAACCATACATTTATATATAAATGTATAAAAGTCATCATAAAGTCGTATCACAACACAGTGACTTTATTGAGATTGTATACATACATACAGGCCTGCATGCATGCATACATACATGTATACATACATACATACATACATACATACAGTACATATACTGTATAACTCAAGGAAACAAAAATATCAGTACTTTTTCCTCTTCCTATTTTTCCCACAACTCTGTGAGGTGAATTGGGATGATAAAGTCCAAGGTCAGCCAGCTGATTTTCATGACTAAAGCAGGTCTAAAACTCACAATTTCCTCATGTGTAGCTTGGTGCCTTAACCACTGGACAAAACTTCCAGAACAGGAGTTTTATCATGGAAGACTCTAATCAACTGGAGAAAACAATTGAAGGGGCAAAATTAGAAATGTGTAGTGTGTGCAGTATTTTTCAATGTACTTCCAAACAGAGGCAAATTTTGTAATGAGTCTGCAGAGGAATGTTCACAGGTTGGATCACTATCACAGAAGCTACATTGGAATGCCAAATAATAGTTGCTCTTTTCCCACTGGGGAAAAATGTTCATCTTTAATAGAAATAAATGTGGTGTGTCTAAACAACACAAAAGCAAACAAACAAATAACATCAAGGAAAGGTTTCTCAGCCCTAACTTTCAGATGAATTTATCTAAAGCTATTGAATCCTTTCCCTTGCAATGCATTCTCTTGAAAATACAGGACATTTTAGTTCCATTTAGTGTTTTTAATAATTATTGGACAAAGTGCTAGTTACAGGGCTCATCCATTTATGCTCCTATCATTATTTTTCTCTTTCAGATTTGTTTAACACAAATAGAGTTTCACCCAAATTACAAGCAAAGAACAACCACTTTAAAATGCAATTTATCCTTCATACTCCAATGGATTCTAAAATGCCATAGGCTATACACACTAAACTGAAAAGGCTAAGCAATAATTGCTATTTTCTCCCTTTAAGATTAACTTTATTATTTATTTATATTGCAATAAATACCACTGATTTTATTCACTGTGGTATGGTAGTCAAGGCAGAAATGTAGATTAATGTCAGAAATCACTCCTGACCTAAATCCTTTTATTCATGAATAAATTTCTCTGCTTTCAGTAAAAATCCACGAACAAATATATAAAAAAGGTATAAATAAATCTTTACTACATGAAAATGTACACAAAGTATTTATTTACACAATGGGACATCACTATAAACCAGGTGTTGACATTTTTTTTCTGCCCCGGGCACTCACTTGTGAATAAACTTATCAAAATTATATGAGATTTGGGTAAATATGCCAAAGGCTTATGGGAGTATACCAAATTCCCATGAGATTTTATATTTAATATTATTTAACAGACTGGAGAGAAAGAACAGATTTTGGTTTCTGGCTAGTTAACACTTCCTGCTTCAGGCATTTTTCATGTAATATTTTTATTATTATTATTGTGTATTTATTCAATTTATCTACTGCCCATCTCACTATCCAAAGTGAACCTAACTTGTTGGGTGCCTTCAAGTCAATTTGTGGCTCCTGGTGATTGCCTGGAATAGTTTTTTTAATTGGCAGTTTTTTGAAAATGGCTTGCCATTGCTTTTTCCTAGGGCCAAATGAGAGTGACCGGCCCATCATTAAAGTAGGACTAGAATTTACAGTCTTTTGGTTTCTAGCCTGCGGCCCCAAACACTACACAAAATTGGCTTTCATAGAAGTTTAGCATACTAAAATGAAATCTGAGTTGGTTTTCATATCAGTTTTCCATCAGGAAAAGTTTCATGTCAGACTGGTGTTAGGCATAAAAGTAAGAAGAGTAAACAATACAGATAAGAAAGCCTGCAGTAGGTCTGGGTCACTTTCCTTTTGATTACATTTAATATCTGAAACTCTTCGGTAAGAATAGAAACCCGTGGAAGGTTAGTTAGACTGTCTGCAGAAAAATTCTCAAATGCACACCCAATCACCCAAAATACATGTCTCTTTTGCAATTTCATATATGGAAATCTTTTATTTAGAAGACAATTGAAAGATTATCAGAATTCTGGGCTAACTGCCAATCACAAGCTTCTATGGTATATTCAATGTCTTTAATAATTTGCCTATCACATTAAAAAATAAATAAACACCCTTAATTTGATCAGCTTTGAAAGTATCTTTGGGTTGCACTCAAGTTTTCCAGAACCACATGGGATCTAGGGGCTCAGGCTGTGGATTTCTACTCTAAATAGACTGTACCTTTCATTTACCAAAAAGTGGCTTTTCCCATTCTGTTATAAGGTTTCTGCTTATATATAGCCTATGACTATAAAGGACAATTCAGTCCTAATCATTTTTGAGTACCCAGGACAGGCTTATTTCAGCAAATAATTTATTGTCTCTAACTTTCTATGGATAACATGTGGAAAATTGAGGACCTTGCCTCAAATAATATTTATTGAGTATGTTGGCAGTGGTCTCTATGAATTAGTCAGATGAAAAAGAAACAATAAATCAAAGCTTACTCCAATTCCACCAACGAAAAACTGAAGATGTGTCCATGGATGGTACTTCCTCTGATCTTCACTCCACTCCATATTTAGCATTTTTCTCTGAACAGAAAGCAAAGTAGAATGATCAATCAATCATTAATTATTACCTCCAAGCCAAGAACTAAAATGAGACAGATTCCCCCCCATCCCAAGAACTGCAGATGTTGTTTCAATTTGTTCCAATAACTTCTTCCATTTAGGTTAAAGATATTCCTTAATTTATGAAGATTCCCAGTAATAATTTCCTTCAACAGTGTCTGAGCCTTGTGGAACATCAGGGAAGCCTAGGTGGCGCAGTGGTTAGAGTGTTGAACTGCAGGCCACTTCTGCTGATTCAATCTAGCGGTTCAAATCCCACTAGGCTCTGCCATTTCTCTAATTCTATTGGATAGCCAAAATTTTTAGCCCATTTTGTTTCTTTCACTTGTTCTTCTTCCAATTTAATACTCAATAGATAATTGTACATTTTTTAAATTAGTTTTTCATCTGTCCCTAGTAATATGTAATGATCTAGTTCTTTTAATTATTTATAAAAGCACCCACAGCTTCTGAAGGCAAGTTGTTCTATTGGTTGATCTTTCTCACTGTCAGAAAAATTTTCCTTCTTTCTAGGTTGAATCTCTCCTTGATCAGTTTCCATCCATTTTTCCTTGTCTGGCCTTCAGGTATTTTGGAAAATAGGTTGTCCCTGCCTCTCTGTGACAGCCCCTTAAATATTGGAGAAACATGGAGCTTAAAACAGAGAAGGCCAACCTTTTATTTTGAGAATGATCAAGTTCCAAATTTCAGAGAAAGTACAATATTGCAATAAAATAAATTTACAGATAGTTGGATTACTGGTAAAGATAGCACAACTGGTTGTCAATTTCACAACAACTTTGTATTTTGTCAGTTGATTGCTGTTCTGACAGTTCCTAGAAAGACCTGCACTTTTTCAGCAGTTGGACATAAACAGAAGTGAAAAGTGATATTCCATTTAAACAATTAAGTTCAAAGGAACTGCAACAGATACTTCTAGTGGCTTACCATTGTGCCTTTTTTTGTGAATGGCACCCTTATGTCTTAATAAATGTTGCATTTATTTAATCAAGGGCAGAAAAACAAAATATTTGCCTGGATTTGATTACAAAAGGAAAAATAAGTTAATACAAGAATCTAACTTGGGAAGGAAGGTTTGGGATACATGGAGAATACAGGTTTTTGTTTGTTTGTTTTTTCAAAATGAAAAATCTGCCTTTAAATTTCAGTAATAAAAGGGGCTTCCATTGGCTGCAAAAAGGATACTGATGCAACAGCAGCTCTTACAAATTGTCTATATTTTCAATGACATCTGAATGCAGTATGAATGCAGTATACTCAGATAACTTGTTTCATAGCAAAAGGCCAGTCAAATGATAAGGCCAGTCACTCCCTCTCTACCCCAAACCATCTTGCAGACTTTTGTGGAAAATAGGAAGCAGAGTTTTGGATATATTTGCCACCTTGAGTTATACATAAAAAGGCAGAGTAAGTATCTAATAACAATGTAGCATCATATTACCTACGCCAAGAAAGTGTGATGAAACTGAATTGAAATAAGAGTAAACTTCTCTTAAAGTACTTGACCGTGTGTGTGTGTGTGTGTGTGTGTGTGTGTGTGTATAAATCTAATAAATAACACAAGAGAGTTCAATTTCAGTTATTTTATGGGAAAAGATGATGTGGAAACATTATGTACGCTGCCTTGAATTATTCAAAATAATGTCAGGATACAAATTTAATCATAAATAAATGTAAAACAAATCAAATGTGAACAGAAGATACACTGCATTATAAAGATTTTCCACATGATGGCAGTCCCTGTTTGGGAATGCACTATTTTCTTTCTATCTCTCTCCCTCTACACAAACACTCTTGCTTCTTAACCTCGGAGACAATGATTTTAAGCACTACTTTTCCAGCCTCCCACAACTAAGAAGCATCGCGCCGGCAAATGCCGCAAAGCGCAGTAGCAGTCCAGAAAGTGTTTTTTTTTAAGGCAAAGTCGCACGACCCCTGCGCTTTACGGTCTCGTGTGCGCTCTCGCCGGGGCCCCTCCCCTTTCGCCGGCTTTTCATTCCCAAGGCAGAACTCTCGGCTGCCGGGGCTGGTCTTATTCACGAGCATGACAACCCAAAATAGGGCGGACGAGCCCGATCGGACCCTTTTCGTGGGCAATTTGGAGACTCGCGTGAAGGAGGAGATTCTCTACGAGCTTTTCCTGCAGGTGCAAGAGCAGATGAGGCGGGTCCTGTGGGAGGTGGGTGTGTCGGGTGGGAGGTGGGCGTGGCTAGCGATGCTGCCGAGGCCGGGAAGCACGTGTTCGTGTTGCGAGTCCTGTAGGCGGTGGTGTCGAGGGTTGGGATTTCAAGGTCCGCCCATGCGACGGGATGTTGGGGCGGGAAGATGCTGTCTCACGATCCCCACCCCACCCTTTAACTTAATAGCAAAATACTTTTTAAAAAAACGTACGGCATAAATAATTTCACAAAATCGTACGTCACAATACAGTTGGTGAGCTTGAAGGTGTCACAGGGCTCTGTTTTTAGTGCAGCTGAATATTGTCAGAAGATACCGAGGCACATCTTTTGAAGTAGTTGACGGGATCGCCGCGCAAGTGAAATCTATATTTATCTTATGCTCCGTTTGTGAAACACAGTACTGAGGGAAAAAAACTTTATTTTTTTTTCGTGGATATGCTTCAAACAAGGTTTATTTTATCTACCCATTCTATGATAAATATTTATGATGTATAATCAAGATAAGTTATGTAGGGTGGGGCATTAGATTAAGAAACCAACAGAAAACTTTGATAGGTACTAGTAGATTTGTAGGATTTTGGCTTATTAAATAATAGCATATTAGACAGGTGAAACATTTTGGAAGGAGCATGGTTTTCTTTTGAGTATGGAAAATGTTGCACCTAACCTGCAACTTCAGTGTTTTTAAATAGGAAAAAAAAACATTTAATAAGGGATAGAAATTAATGCACATGACATAGAAGTTAATCTTAAAATACAGAATGTCAGGTAATTCCTAGCAACAGAATTGTTTAGAAAATCAAGTAAAACTGAAAGGACCTGACTTTTTTATTATTATTATTATCAAGTAATCTGATGCGCTCTCCAGCCTTAAATCGAATACTCTGACCTGTTAGGAGGAATATAAATTTATAAGCTTCATATTTACTCATAATTTATTCCCTGTAAATTATCCCATCCTTAACAATATTTTCAGAATTAAATGGGGGGGGGAGTGGGAGGATATTACTTTTATAACTGTACTTGTTTGTGTTTAGCTTTATGAATTTTACGTAATGTCCTCTGTAATCCATTCTTATTTAATTTGGCTACTTTCTTATAAATATAGAAATATTAAGAACTTCAGGTAAAGTGCAAATAAATACTGAGCAGTAGAGTTGTGAGTTCAATTCCTTTGTAAGTGATACACTGAAATTGAATTGGGCATATTAATCAGACTTGAACATCATTTAAATTTTATTTCTGCAATTTAATTTGATAAAAAGTTTCGTAAATAGGTATAATATAAAAATGTTCATTTTTCCACATAGTGTAGAAAGTTAGCACCCACCCCTCTCCTAGAAACATATTTCTAAAGACATAAACTCAGAGCCTCAGCTCCCTCCCCCCCCCAGCAGATATTTTGGTGCCAACCTATCTATCTACAAGACAAAAGGCTGGGCCAACTTATATATAAAACAAAA
>JANHFL010004070.1:8171-18310 GCA_032468155.1 Oxyrhabdium leporinum | reverse complement strand
TTGAACCGCTAGATTGAATCAGCAGAAGTGGCCTGCAGTTCAACACTCTAACCACTGCGCCACCTAGGCTCATGTATGAAGGTATTGATTGAAAAAGGAATTTGGCACATCTATGATTTTTTTTCCCCATTTCAATGGGCCATACGTGCTGTTTCAGCTGAATGACAGATGATGAATATATATGAAGTTAATATGCTTATATAATGAGGTGCTAACATTTCTACATCAAAAGTAATGTGGAAACAAAAGATGGGTTAGTCTCCTATTTGGCATGATAAAGTACAGACTGAACATCTGCCTAAAAGGAAAATGACTGTTGTGAACACTGCTAGAATTAAAATTCCATACAATATATATGTACACCTAGATCACACAGCAGCATATTTTTGGTACAAAATGGGATTCAGAAAGGGGTCTTACCAGTGCCTTCTGGAGATGCCGCACATGGGACCACTGTCTTCTGTATGCAAAGGTGGTATTCTGTGATTGAAGCTCAAGATTAAAACAATTGATAAAAACAGTGACTGAACATTAGGCAGTTATCTTCTCAGCAATGTTTTCACTTTAGGACTTATTCTTAAGAGATCACACACAAAATGTCATATAAAATTTATTGGCTAACAGCGTAGTTATAACCTTAATGAGTATTCTGTCACTGGCAGCATTTTTGAGAAAATATTTTCTCTTCGGAAGTGTGACCTACTCATCCCTGAAGTTTGCCATTTGCTTAGTAGCTCAGATGCTCTTGTTACCTGGACAGATCTCAATTTTAGGGCACAAAGGTTAACTGGCAAAGATAAATGAATTTTGACTGAAAAAGAGTAGGCAGTAGTTTATGAGAAAAAAGCAGATCATTGCATTATATATCCAATGCTATCGAGCACTAAATGGTACAAATTTTGTAACTGATAAAAAATATATGAAGTAAATCTAAACCAACACCTCCTCCTCCTCCTCCTCCTCCTCCTCCTCCTGGATTACTATTAAAGACATACCTTTAAGATAATAGTGAGAAGGATGCACCTATTTTTTTAATTCATGTTTATATTTTATTTGCAATAAAGGAAAATCAGACTTTTCTGTCATCCCTTAACAATATGCGATTGAACAGTACTTTGAAAGAACACCACCAAGCAGGAAGCACATACAGTCAGATATGACAAAAAGCATCAGTAACACTATTTTTTCCAACTGGGTCACAATTGAATAAAATGGGGCCATAGGTGGGATAAAGTTGGTGACTTAGTTGAAAGGAATCTGCCTTTGCAAGCTGTTGAAATAAGGTCAGGCTACTACACTATTGGGCTACAAATATCTAAAGAATCATTTGGTGGCAACCAAAAATTGGTATTTGTTATGTTTTGTTATGCAACCTGTCTGGATTTTTGCAAACTAGTTCAAGTAGTTGTAGGTTGAAGTTATATGCTACAAAAAATGTGTCCATATACATATTCAGTCTTTTGTGTGAAAAAATACATACAATATTGCTAATAGAACAAAAGTTCTTAGACCTTCTCTTAAGAAGATGCATAAGTTCCATCCTTTTCATAAGACTTGAGACAATCGACTTAAAGTTACTTTCAAGTTGTAGATGGTGACAGGTTCAGGGAGCCTATTCTTAGGCAAGAAGTCACATTTAGGGGCAAGGATTACTGAATGTGTTAGGTGATTATCTTAATCATGTCCTTCCATCTATTCAATCAAGCTTTTAGGGGGAAACAAAAGCCCATCTGCTGCTGCTGCCACTAGAGAACGTGGCAGAGAAAAGCAAAAAGAAGTCAATAATTCTTGTCCAAAGTTTGAAAAGCAGAACTTCAGGCAGCAGCAATGGAAAGACACACATACTTCCATTTCTTCAGAAGATGAACGTGCCCCAATTGGCAGGGAACTTATTCACTGTTAAATGAAACTTGTTTCTTATGGCCATGCACAGACCTGCTCTATATTTGAAAAATTGAAAACAAATTGTTTGTACAAACATTTCAATATCTGCTGCTGAAAAAAAAAGAATGTCTTTCATCTTCTCTTTGCCTTCCTTGTATATTTAAGGAAGACCAAAATATTTTATTTCGCGAGATGAAATTGCCTGGTTTTATAAAGAAAACACAAGAAGGCGGACAGTTGGTCTTACTTTTATACAAGCAATGAAGCTATATCAACCACTCCTATCCCAGAGATTTAAAGATGTAAAGATTGAGAGAACCCAAAAATGGTCTTCTGAGTGTCTCTGTCCTGCTATAACTTACTATTGTTCTTCATCATCAAGCATCTTTCACTTGACAGTTGCCTCACGTGCCTAATGTGAAGGCTGACTTTGTCTACAAAAGTTGGATATCAGAAAATGTATGCCAGTATTTGAATTGCAAGGGTCCATTATGTTAATCAACATTCTGAAGAAATCTGCAGCAATGAAAACACATTGTTAATTTGAAATTACATGACATTACTTAAAGAAAAGGAGGGGGGAGAGAAGAACTGTTGTTTGGGCCAGCATTTTCTAATACTTCTTTAGTTTGTAAAGCCTGGAAAGAGATGGTTAGAGTATACTTTTAATATGTCCACAGGGCAATTTTCATTTGGATCCAGACACAGTACCATAATTCAGACATTAGGTGTAATCCAGAAAAAGCTAACCTTAAATTATTATTTTGCTCTTCTTCATCTTTTAAATCGGGCTTTTAATTCAGATTCTTGATATGAGTTCAGGGTTGTCTGACCTCTACTGAATGTTTGTCATTTATCTGAAAACCACCCGGAGTGCCCAAAAAATAATGCATTTGATGAAACCCAAGGCTACTTGCAAACACAAGCCAATGATGCTGCTCACAACTTCTGTATTTTGACATGTTGACATGCTCACCTTTTAGGACAACAGCCTTTAAGACTGTTGGCTGTACATTGCATGAAGAAAGGCTGATTCTCAACCCTTGTAGTCAAGGGAATTTAGGAACGAGAGAAACATTGCCTCATCCAGTTCAATCTTGTAAGTTCTGAACAGGACTTTCCTGAGCTTCCTGTTTCAAAATACCAGAGATTAACCTTTTGTCTTTGCAGGTATCTTTTGCTTTTCTCATCTGAATTGTTAGCATTTACGTTGACCAAGAAATCTACATCTGAGCTTTGTTCTAAGCTGGATCCAGTAAAAGTGTCACATTTGTATGTCACATCTGTATTTCTTTCTTTGAAAGAAGAAAGCATGCGTACACATGCATACACATATATAGATTAAAAATTCAAAAGCCATGCTTCACAGTACTTATGGAAATTAAGAGTTTTATGGAAGCTGAACCAATCAACTTTCAGCTGAGGTGCTGCGTCAGAGAAAATGTGGTGAAAACAGATGAAACCCAGATAAAATGAACAGAGGACAGAAAAACACTTTCTATTTTCAAGCACTCTTTTTTTTTAATGCTCCCCCTTTCTAGTGAAGTAAAGGGGCATTAGAGAGCCCATTTGGTTCAATGGTTAAGATACCAAGCTAGAAGCCATGAAACTGAGTTCTAGTTGCATCTTAAGAAGAAAGCTAGCTGGGTGACCTTGGTCCTATCACTCTCAGCAGACAATGGTAAACCACTTTTGAAATGTCTATGGAGATTCTGTCATCCAGGTCATGGTTTTCGCAAAGGTGCTTTTTTTTCAAGAGGCAAATGGACTTTCTGGTTTTTCTTTGAAGATGTTTTGCTTCTCATCCAAGAAGCTTTTTCAGATCTGACTGGGGAATGGAAGAATTTATATTCCTTGAAGACAGCTGGTCATTTGTATATTTTTAGAGAGTCACTGAGGTCACTTGGAGGTTTATTCTTTAGAGAGTCACTTGGAAGTATCTGTGTCCTGAGGATCCCCTGAGTAGTGCAAATGGGTGTGGAACCTTCTTGGAATGACTGAAAAAAAACTGTGTTGTACACTGGAGATAGCTGATGTCATATCCCTCAATGACTTTCTAAAGAATGCAAATGACCAGCTGTCTGCAAAGAGTATAAATCCTTCCATTCTGAATCAGCCAGCCAGAGCTGAAGAAGCTTCTTGGATGAAAAGTGAAACATCTTCAAAGAAAAACCAGAAAGTCCAGTTGCCTCTTGAAAAAGCACATTCGGGACACTTTTGAAATCTTGCCAAGAAAATTGCATTGTTTAGATAATCACCAGGAATCAATAATAATTCAAAGGCCTTTTTTTCTTTTTTTTTTCTGGTATTTTGGGTTACTTATGATACTTTTGGTATGGTTTGCTATTATTTTTGCACATCTCCTGCAAAGTCAAATGCAAAAAGGAAACTATGATGTATGTGAATGTGTATAGGGAAAGAACAGTACAACAGAGCAGTATGTGCTGAAGCATCAATCAGTCACCCAAATCAAATAATTATTCCCTTTTCTCATTTTTTTCTAGCTGCAGGGAGTAACTGTTGGTGTGACAACCTGAAAATGCTGAAGATAATAGGCAATCTGAGGGCAATGGCTGTATGGAAGTAACCATTTGTTGTAGAAAAATATAAGTCAATGCTATTAAAAAAAGAGGCCCGGCACCATATGAATTCACATAGACACAAAGGAGAAAAATCTTGGTTATGTACAAACAAAGAACAAAAGAGAGATAAATTAAATCAGTGGCCTGTAACTTTTATTTGTCACTATTTAAATGCCTGCATTCCATACAACAGGGGTCCCCAGGTCTGTTAGGAACCAGTCTGCACAGCTGGAAATGAGTAGCGGAAGAGAGCAAAACTGGAACTATCCCCCCATCCTCATCCATGAAAAAAAATGTCTTCCATGAAACCAGTCCTTGGTGCCAAAATAGTTGGGACTGCTGCCATATAATATGAATAGCTTACAGAATCAAGAGGCACCATGAGTTTGCTTGTGTTGCACATGTAGAAATGTAATCAAAGACTGCTCACTGAGGCATTGGCATATGATTCCTTCTATTCTCTAAGCCTTCTCTGTTGGTGTAATTCACTATTTGTTTAAGGGATATTTTCTATAAGACAATGGTATCTTAATTATTAGAAGACATTAATAATTTAATATTCCTGCTAGTACACTGCCACCTTTTCCCTGCCTTATAACAACCCTATATCTCTCCTTAGGATTTAATGATTGTGTAGAAAATGGAAACTTGACAAAAACAGTATCTTTACCTGACACTTTGGTCATTAGGTAAATTGCAACCAGCATTTGAAAATCCCTTTCAAGCAATAAAAAAATGCCCTAAAATAAATATGCCCTTAATGGTATTTACTTCCTAGTTAAAATGCTTTATACATGTTGCTCAAAATAGCTTAAAATTAGCAAAAGTCTGAATACCTTAAATTGAGAATCTAACATAACAAACAGATTACTAGATGATTTTAAAAAATCAGATTAGTATTGCCAAATCTGTTATATTTCTTCTCCTGATCAGAAATTAAAAGTACTAAAGATTCTTGCTAATGTCTTCTTCACCTTACAGAACAATTATATGAAGACCAAGTGTATACATGTGTCATGATTTGCTAATAAATCTCATCTCTTTTCTCTTTTAGTAATGAATCAAATTACAGACCACTGCAGTCTGAAGTATTTTGGGGGCAAGATTCAACTTTAACCCATCACCAACCTGGTGCCTTCCAGATTAGTGTTTTTCTCAATCTTGGCCTCTTTAAAATGTGTGGATTCCCAGAATTCCCCAGCCAACCATGCTGGCTGACGAATTCTGGGAACTGAAGTCCTCATATCATAAAATTACCAAGTTTAAGAAACAGTGTCTAGATTTCCAATTCTTTTTTTTTTTTCAATAAGTTTTTTATTTATTTTCCAAAACAATTCTTTCATAACACAATGCGTCAAACTGGGTACAAACATTTAACAAACATAATCAAAAATATCATTCTATTCTTGTATTATTATTTTCTAGTCTATCATATATTATTTATTTTTTTAATCCTCCCGCACTCTAATATTTTTATTTTCTTATCTCTAAGTTATTTCAATTTCCCACTTAACTCTCTATACGTAACTACACAATGCTTTTATCAATCTTTATTCGTCTTTAATTAGTAATTTCTTTATAAAAACCATGCCTTTTCACCTACTTTTCTTAGCTAATCTGTGTTTGCACTTATTGGCTATCTCTGGGCTTGCCCTTTTCATACAAAACTGTGTTTTTTTTCTAGTATTCTCCCTGTTACAATTGTTGAAATATATCAATCCTTACGTCGCCGGAAGCTAGATTGAGCTTAAAAACCTATTCTCCATTTTAAAAACATCGCCCTCTGAAATCAATAGTCTTATTTTGTTATAATTCTTAGGCTCTATTACAAAATTGTATCCCGTTTTATTAATTAATTTCATTTCTTCTTAATATATTACTTACAAGTAGGTCCCAATTTTTTCCTCATTTTTGTTCTCGGGAAAAGCTAAACAATCGTACCGCTGTACGAAGACACTTTCCTCTTCCAGAGACGCCATTTTCCAAGTCTCTCACCATTACTCGGGCGTCTTCTGTTATTAATCTATCCACCACCTCCAGTATGAAAACCCTCCATTGGAACCCCAGTCCAATTGGAAGAGCCAAGTCTTTAAATGCTTATGGAAGGTCAGGAGGTTTGGAGCTGACCTCACTCTTGGGGATGGGGTAAGCAAGATATTCCAAAGGGTAGGATACCAAAGGTATCCTTGAAAACAAAAGTATAGTTGACCTCAGCATCTTTTTATTGCTGCAAATCACAACTGTCAAGTGCTGGGGAAGATTCAGGAGTTCAGGCAGTTCAAATGAGTATAAAGATTTATTGCAAGCTTAAGCTCTCTACAAAAATCTGAGCTACTAACACTCAAGGAAAATGAGCGTGAATTAAGAGGCATTCAAGGTGGGCTGGACTTAGATTTCTTGCAGGCACGCAGGGACTTGTGACTTATGATGTGTTTGACTCCTCCCTCAGGTTCAGACTGGTCATCTCCTATGGCAATTGCATGACCGTAGGATATTGTGACAGTCAGAAATCCCGACTGGTTGCCAATCAACAGATCACCGACATGTGACTAGAAAGGTGTTGTGATAGCTGGAACTTTGAGGACTGTTGTAAGTACTACTCGTTCACCCCATTGCATGTCTGAACGGTTGCTGAACGAGTGGTCATTAAACAAAGCTCACTGATATTTCCTTTCAAAGGCAGAGCTAGCCTATTTATTATGTCAATTTAGATCCCACCTGACTCCAGACTTACTCTAAGCAGCTTATTTACAGTTTATTCTTCCACTGCAGGAATTTGTATTTTATCACATTTGCCATCTCGTCATATTTCAGGTCTTCAGGTCTTTTAAGGAAAGAGTGGTTTGATACCTTTTTAGAAACCCTCTACCCCATAGTTTGGTTCTTCAGACCAAAAGCAAAGGAATAACACGAGTTAAACTTGTAGAGGATTGTGATAATTTGTTTTATTTTTTTTATGTGCACAGTAGGGAAGAAGATATTTTTGTTACTGGTAGAAAGAATATTTGTAGTTCAGGGTTGAAATGAGGGGTCCTAGGTGCGCTCTGAGATTGGTTGTTTGCTTGCAGACGTTTCACTATCAAACTAGGTAACATTATCAGTGCATTTTTTATACTGAAGGGCCTATGGTAGCTCTGGATATAGATTTTTCTTTTCTTTACAGCTCCTTGTAATTTCATCTTGCCTTTTATTTGGAACTCAAGTTGGTGGATATGGTAAGGTCTCCTTATTTGTGCTAGAATCAGCATCGTATAAAATAGATTGGGCTGCAGGATTTGTTCTCAAATTTTATAACTGCAATACTTAGTGATAGAAATTCAGGTCCCAATTATAATTAAATTAGGACTACCTATAGCAATAGCAATAGCACTTAGACTTATATACCACTTCACTTTCCAGCCCTCTCTAAGTGGTTTACAGAGTCAGCCTATTGCCCCCAACATTCTGGGTTCTCATTTTACTGACCTCGGAAGGATACATAGGTCCTGTATGCTACACAAATGTGCACAGACAAATCTATAGCTAAAACTATAGTTATCCCTGCATCAAATACATAACAATTCAGCTTGCAAACCAAGTTTAACTTTATTTTTACAGGTTTAGTCATCTTTACACCAGTTTTATTTTAACAATGCCCTTATTCCTTGTTTGAAATATTAGGGCTATAGATAAGAAGAAAGTATGCTTCTATGACACAGAATTCTCTGACTAAAATCAAAATAATACACTTGTGAATTTCATCCCAAAATTGGAATAAAAATATAAGCCCAAGTGTATGAGTTGAAATTCTAACTCTAAATAAGATCCTCTCAAACTAATGTTACTTCTCCAAAACAAAAATAATATGTAAAACAAAAATATATGTTCCTTAGCATCATTTTCATAGAAAAATAAACTACATTTCACAGGCTAAAGCCATAGTACATTAATATATTAGAACATGATATTAGAACAGTTTGTTATTCCAAAACTTATATAAATAATTAATATCTGTTTAATATCACTGTCATCAAATTTCTGCAACTGCTCATAAAAATGAATTATTGCTTAGAAATCGCAGTGGAGTTTTCCAAAGTTTAAAAAAATTAGGAATTTCAGAAACAGCAGTGATATCAGAACTAGAAAGTCCAACAGCAAGCTGGATAAATTACTGAGAGGCATACTGAAGTAATCTAATTTGGTTTAGGCCCTGCTTCATCAAAACAACATCCAAAATAATATGATTGCTATCAGTTTCCACCCCTCTCCCCCCAGATCTGTTGGCTATTTTATTTATAAGATTATCCTATAATGTGAAATTTCATGGGTAAGAGAGCTAAAAATATATCTGTGATTTTCAAGCTATCCCAAAATTCATCCCCAAATAAATAAGGGGCCAAAGATTTGGCAGAATTTTAGTGGAGTCAAATAGTAATTTTCAAACTGAATCCAGAGAGAAGCTGTTTACTGAAATTCCTTATTCCAATCAGTGATCAAAATAAAATAATACCCTGTAGTAAATCTGAAAGTATGGAAAATTAATCCAATAGACAATGAAAACTTCAGACTATTCTTGCCACTGAAAATTATGCTTGCCATTAAATTTGCATGGAGCAAGTATTTTTGCATTAAACCTCTTTAAATCCAGTGGTATCAATACAGGTAGTCCTCAACATATGACCACAATTAAACCCAACATTTCTATTGCTAACAATCAGTTTTGCCCCATTTTATGACTCTTCTTGCCACAGTTGTTAAGTGAATCACTACAGTTGTTAAGTGAGTAACATGGTTGTAAAGAGAATCTGGCTTCCCCATTGACTTTTGCCTGCAAAAAGTGATCACGTGACCCCAGGACAATGCAATTGTCATAAATATGAACCAGTTGCCAAGCATCTGACTTTTGATCACGTGACCATGGGGATGCTGCAATGGTCGTGGGTGTGAAAAATGTCCCTAAGTCACTTTTTTTCGGTATCATTGTAACTTCTAACAGTCACTAAACAAATGATTGTAAGTCGAGGACTACCTGTATTAACATGTTGAAAAGTGCTTTCTGGGTTTTTTTTTTCCTTTTATCAAATAGTTCTTGTTTCTCTACCTTTCTCTATCTTAAAAAGCAATAGAATTGCTCCATATATTTTTTCTGATGCTACTTCTGAGCTTCCTTTATTGTGGTGAGGAACTGCTTGTTGTATATGCTTAGTTCACTGTAAAATTCCTTGAATATGACCTAATATTGGGGAGAAACCTGCCTCTTTCCTTGGGACTATATCAAAGCATGTGATGTGAAGGAAATTGCAGACTTAAAGATTACAATATAAGAAGCAACAAGGCTCTCACAGAAATTCCCTCTAACAACTCTTAATTGAGGTTAATGGAAGAGCTAAATACTCCACACGTAAGGAATTTCATCTCATCCATGTGCAGCTCTCCCCCTTCTTCTAAAAAAATGAAAACAATTCATTTTCTATCAGATTGAATATAAATGATTTGTTTTGGGGGGGGAATGCCCAAATACCTCTAAAACATATGCTCTGGAATTCAGAGGAATACAGCTGGTGATATTCCTCAGAAACATTGGAGTTTAGATAAATATTGGGTTATCTAGATTTATGTCATCTGCCCAGCTCTCTCTTAGGTGTCCTTCCCAGTTTTCTTTGGAGATAGAAGATGGTTGTTGTTGTTGTTATT
>JANHFL010004069.1:61169-77378 GCA_032468155.1 Oxyrhabdium leporinum | reverse complement strand
TGGATGGAAACTGATCAAGGAGAGATTCAACCTAGAAATAAGGAGAAATTTTCTGACAGTGAGAACAATCAACCAATATAACAGCTTGCCTTCAAAAGTTATGGGTATGTCACTGACGGCTTTCAAGAAGAGTCTGGACAGCCATTTGCCAGAAATGGTATAGAGTCTCCTGCTTGGAAGGGAGTTGGGTTAGAAGACCTACAAGTCTCTTCCAACTGTTACTCTGTCTTCTGTAAATGTGGTAAATGCACACCATACACACAGTACAACTACATTGCTTTTATTTTCAAGGTGACTTTTTTCAATTTGCATATGTGTGTGCATGCTTACAAACTTCACAGTAATGAGTTGGTCCTATTGGTTCGGTCCTCTGCAATAGTCCCAGTTTTTCATGTGACCTACTGGAAAAATTAGCTTCCTATCCCTGCCTTTGGGTTTACTTCTATATAGCAATTTTCATTTTCCCCACTATCTTTTCAGTTTTCTTTTCTATTGATTTCTGCAAAGCAAATCTGTTTTGTACTTTAGGCACTGCATTGACTAATTATGTTGAACTCTCCACTGTATAATTTTTCTTAACCAACCTTTCATTATACCTGTCATGCCAGTGAACATTAAACAATTAGCATACAATAAAGAAACACACACACACACACACACACACTTACTTAAGATTCCTTTTAACAATCAAATTGTCTGCTGTCAAAAACAGTTGGGCAGACAAGTAAGTTGAAATGCAGGTAGACCAAACGAAAATGCTCCCACACAGAAGTTACTGGTATGGTAACTTTATAAACAGTCATGTTATTCTGTTATCCATTGCTGCGGATAATAGCAGGTTACACACTGATTCTTAAATTTTGTTGCCATTTCAGGTATAACACTGCAATTCTCAATAAAAAAAAGGTGTTTTAGGTAGAAATGATCCATTTGTGTTAGAAATGTCATGCTTTCAATCTGGCAAGTAGTATGTGAATTTTCTATATTGGAATCCAAGACAGATAATGTGAATTCATAACTGTCTGTACCCCTAACCAAGCTAGAAAATCAATTTTCCAGTACAAATCCTAAAGTGTGTAAATCAAGAAGAGCTACCATAACATTTTCCTTACAGAATTCTATGCTGGATCCAAATTTGGCTACCATAAATGTACAATTATAAGATACTCTTTATGAGATATTGAATCCAGCAGGCACAGCAAGTATAATTTTAAATTTACAATATGCCTTATAAACCTGTATATCTCAACTACTATGGACACTGTTACTGTGGTCTCAACTTGAACATTGCTGAAAAACCTTCATTTCATAGAACAAGTTGCTAAAGTCAATAGTTATCATTGTTGCTAAAAACATTTAAGTCCCTAAGGACCGCAATGTGTAATGGTTAAATCAACCAGTTAATATCACAGTACAGGTTTAAAAATGAGTGAGAAACATTCATTATTTTGAATTTTGAAAAAAGAAAAAAGCATAGGACAAGACTTTGAAGTTCTACAGAAGAGGGAATCAGAAGGAACTAATGACTACTATTAAAGGAGAAGTACACTTAAATTCAATTTGCTAATGCAGAATAGAGAAAAATACTTTAAAAGTGGATGAATTGAAGAATATTTGTGAACAATGGACTCAACTGTTAATTTCAAGAAAGTGTACTATAATAGCAATAGCACTTAGACTTATATACCACTTAATAATGTCTTATAGTCCACTGTAAGAGTCAGCATATTGACCCCAACAATCTGGGTCTTCATTTTACTGACCTCGGAAGGATTGAAGGCTGAGTCAACCTTGAGCTATTCAGAATCGAACTTCTGGAGTGAGCAGTGAGTTGTCCTGCAGTACTGCATTCTAACCACTGCACCACCATGGCTCTTCTAATTGATAGACTGTGTAAGTGATGTTATGAAAGAGGAACAAATTTTACCAGACATGATTGAAATTGATTTGAACATGAATTAAAAAATGAAAGGGTCTAAGAATGATCTGGAAAAAGATGGCATATTATATATAATGTGAAATCAGCTGATATCTTAAATTAAAAAACAACAACCCCTACAAATAAAGTAAAAGAATGAGTTGGATAACCTGGATAACTTTCCTATTCTGGATGTACCAAAGCACTCATTAAAGTTTTGAAGAATTTTGTAAAACAAGACAAAAAAAGAAAAGAAATCAAGTTTGAGGACATTATTTAAAGGAATTAAAGACCAAGATTGTTAAAACAAAGGGAAAAAATATAAAGTTGGTTTATTCAATCAATGTTAATATAGAAATGTTGTTATGTTTGCTTGCTATCTCTTAATAGAATTTTGCTGAGTAGAAATGAATGAGGAGGCTTTAAAGTTTTGTTTATAAATAAAAGATTACATACAGGAAGAAGACTTTATATTTTAAGAAAAGGTGGTATGTTGTTAATATTGTTTACATTTATTGTGATAAAGGGAAAGTTGCTTATATAGAAAAATAGAAAAAGGAATAAGAAATATAGTAAAGAATATATATTTCTCATTCCTTTCTATTTTTATTTTCTTTCTATTATTCCTTCTTTTCAGCACTTTCTGTATTTTCTTTATACTCTTATTTTTTATTTATATTAGCCTTTTCTTTTTAATTGTCACATTTAATAAAATTATTTCCCAAAAATATAAAAGAGTAATAATACAAAATTTCTGGAAGGAACTAGGATGAAGACAGATATGAAAAACAAACTAGAAGCAAATAAGACATGAAACTTGCTTATTTTCAAAGCATTTATGTATTCTTTTTAAAGAAAACTATTTGCCCATTTTGAGAGCCAGTTTGATGCAGTAGTTAAGGCTAAAACCCAATAAACCATGAGGTCTAATTCCATCTAATTCCATCACTTTCTGTTATCCCTAAGCAGGAAACAATTGCAAATCACTTCTGGGAGAAAAAAAAACCCTTGACAACAACATTGCAAGGATTTGGCCAGGTAGCCACCAAAAATCAGAGATGATTGAATGAAAGAAAAAAAATACATTTTTTAATCTGATAGTCTAAAAATGTATGCAGTTGGTTCTAGAGAAAATACTTATTCAAAGTTTGATTATTTGTATGATAAAATTAGATTCTGCCTGGATTTTGTAGATAAAGGTTTCCAGGCAGAAAAGAAAGGAAACTATAGAAAACCTTTAATGGGAGTGTTCCCCAAGAGAGTATTTGAATCAATGAGTAATGGCAATATCCAGTGTAATTGCAACAGTAATTCTATGTAATTGAGACTTTTTTAGGCTATTAACGGATCTTCAGGATTTTTTCCTCCTGAATCTCAGTTTTCTCAAGTTCATGGGAGTTGACTTTCAAAAGATGGGCATGAAAATAAATTATACTAGACAATCTGTGCCCCATTGGGTCATCATTTCAGCAATATTTCTTTATCAAAACAGAATGATCATGGATGGGCAAAAAAAGCAATGAAAATGGGAGTGACATCTGACTTCTTGCCAGCTTCCTCAATGAGTATCCTTGTGGGAAGTTGGCAGGAAACATCAGAAATCTATCTTCCTTCCTTCCTTCCTTCCTTCCTTCCATCCCTCCCTCCCTTCCTCCCTTCACAATTTATCATTTTGCCCAATCAAAAGTTATATAGAATCAAACAGATGGAAAGTGTTTTAGGAGTATATGGATTTCAACCACAAATGCAGAACCTAGGGATCCACATGATGCTGAACTGGTGTTGCCAATATCATAAGATGATCAGGATTGTAGTTCATCAAAATTGACATGCCAAAGATTTTCTTTCCCTGATTAAAGTTTCTACAGAAGTTGTTCCAGGAGCTAACAGTCCGTGCTTTTTATTCAGTAAAATGATATTAACAGAATCAGGACTGGAATCTATTTAGTAATCCACACTAAAAAGGGTTGAATGTGACAGTTCCATTTTTCCTTCTAACCCAAAGTTCATTTTAGTCCTATTTCAATATCAGTTTGTCAGCTGTTTGCGTGAAAATTCAAACACACTTCTGAGTGCGTATCTCTAATAAGCAACCCTTTTGAAAATGTCTTTCTTTTCCTGCCCTTTCTTCTCTTTTCATAAGCTGAAGTTTTCCAATGTAAGCAGCAAAGATCAAGCATCAGAAAACTGTGAAATATATTTAATCAGAACCAAGTCTTTTGGGGTTAGTGCCCTGCCCGAAGACCCTCTGTGGTTGAGCCACCAACGTCTATAAGCCTTAATAGCTGCATTTTAACTTCACTTGCCATTGAAAACAGCATGGGAAAGCTACTTATGCTAGCACCAATGGCACCATTATTTTGACAGGTCAAAGCACTAGAGGACTACAACTAAAACAGTTGCTTCATTGTTCAGTCACAGACAAAGGGATTGAAGAATAGGAGGTAAAAAAAATAGATACAGTGAAAGCAATGTTTGTATCTTTGGCAAGTCAGCAATGACAGAACCGCCAATGACTCTTCTCTCCAAGTTGTACCAGAACAGCGAGCCAGCATGACTGTCCCCAAAGAGCCATGACTAATGACGCTGAAAAGAAAAGATCACTTTCTCTCATTCAGTACTTTTAACCTGTTTCAGAGATACTAGTCAGACAGTAAAAGAGATGCTTTTATTTTCTGAAGCGAGGAGGAGAAAAGAAAGGAACTGTGAGTATTGTGTTCCACTGGTGTAGAAATAAATACAGATAATGGCATTTGCATAGAAATCACATTTTGTGGCCTACAGCAGACAAGATTCATGGTATCTACACCACTTCATTGTGGAAGATTTTTCATCTCTGGACTTTAAAAAAATCTGTCCTGCAAATTTTGCTAGATATTTCCTTATTTGTTTGTTTGTTATTATATCTCACTTTTATTATTTTTACAAACAGCTCAAGGCAGCTATTGTAGCTCCTTCCCTATTTTACCAACAGCAACCTTATGAGGTGAATGGGCTGAGAGAATGTAATTAGTCCAAAGTCTCCCAGTTGGCTTTCTTGCCTAAGGCAGGACCAGAACTCAGTCTCCTGATTTCTAGCCTGGTATCTTAATCACTAGAACAAACTTTGTCAGGCTCAAGAAATCAGAAACCAAGGTTGTTCAAATAAGTTTATTCCCTCCTATCTTTCTACAAGAATCTGAATGTGAAGGCAAATTTGTGCTAGATAAGAGTCAATGGAATTGAAGGAGGGCTGGACGTAGATCTCTTATGGGTGTGAAGGGACTCTAAACTGATAACATGCTTTACCCCTTCCTCGGGCTCATCTCCTACAAATTGGCTCTTATTTGAATAATAGATGAACATTTATTATCCAAATGCAGATTTGCTTTGATGTAATTGTTTTCCAATCCATGATTACAAAAAAAAATATCTATGAATATACTATTCATAGTATACTATTTCCATAGATGCATCCCTAGCATTTTCAGAGACTGCTATAAAGGACTATGGAAAGGTATATAAGTCTAAGTGCTATTGCTATTATCTCCTATGCAGTCGTGATAGGTAATTCAGACCTATGAACACAGTCTAAGCTGTGTGAATCATTATCTTTACTTTTATCCAATGGTTGGTTTATTTATTGTATTTCTATTCCACTGCAATCACAAAGATCCTCTGCAGGTTAGATAGAATATAAAAGGAGGATTTAAAACATCAATGAAATCATCAAGAGCTATACCAAAACATCATAAATAAAAAGCAACACCAAGCCAAAAACAACAAAAAAGGTAATACAACTGAAGTTAAAGATGGCATCATAAAATCATGAAAAGGTTCTCTGGAACAACTTTGTCTTCAACAGTTATTCATCTATCAACAACAACAAGAACAATGTTAGCCTGATTTCTAGCAGGAGGCTGTTCCCCAGCATTGGCACTGCAAGATGGGAGCAGTCCCTTGTCATTTCATGCAAGCCTGCTGAAAATGTGAAATTTATACCAATTTTCCCCTGTTTTGTCTGATCAATTAGATGGGCAATAAGAGCCAGAGGTTCTAGAGTCCATGAATCAAGCCATAAAGGGCTTTCTAGGTCAAAACCAGCATCTTAATTTGTACCTGGAAACCAACTACCAACCAGGTCAGAGTCTTAAAATCAACTGTGCTTCCAATACTGAGAGCCAATAAATCTGTAGGCTATTGCATTTTGGACCAAATGTAGTTTTTGAGTAGTCTTTAAGGACAGCCCCACGTGTAGCATGTTACAATAGTCTATTGGGTAATTATCAGTGCATGAGTTGCTACAGCATCTTCTGCCCAGTGACATTCGAGTTGAAGCTGGGCCGAGAACCCTGTGTGTCTACCCGTTCCATCTGCTGTGCCAGCAGGAATTATGAGTCTAGAAGGACTCCCAAGTTTCAAAACTGTTTCCTGATATTAACTTATTATTCCACCTTTGTTATTTATAAAAATAAGTAACTTAAAACTCCTAAAACTCTTTCCTCCCCCTATTTCCCTCTGTGAGGTGGGTTAAACTGAGAGACACTGATAGGCCAAAGTCCCCCAGCTGACTTTCATGCCTAAAGAGGGTCTAGAACAGGGGTGTCAAACTGGTGGCTCATGGGCCAGATGCATCATGTGCAGGCCATGCCCACCCCAGCTCTGCAAAGGGAAAAAACATTGCAATATGTCACGTGATGGCAATATGGTCTAGAACTTCATGTCTAAGGTGGGACTAGAACTTTCATGCCTAAGGCAGGACCAGAACTAAAAATAATGCATAGTGCTTACCTGTCAAGGAATAACTGATGGTGACATGGGTCTCTGATATATCAATATTGACTCCAACTTACCAATGTTCAGCTTCAATCTGTACTCTCCCATCCAGGCCATATCAGTGTCTAGCCACTAGGAAAGAACGTTGACAAACAGCCCATGGTAGCATTGTACAATTGGGAAGCATAAGAATACTGATATCATCAAAATGTTGAGCGTTTTGTCCCAGCAGTATGATATAGATGTCAAAAAAAAAGAGGGAGAGAGAACCAATCCCTTAATGACAAGGCCATCATGGACCACAGTTTAGAGTCTAACAAAGCTGCTCTAGCTGAATCAGTGACATGTCAGAGTGAGGTGATACCAAGTCAGGAATGATCAAACATAGGCTGATCAAACACAGAACCATAAGAACAGCTGGAGCAACAGCTGGAGATGATGATGCATGGCCTCCAAGCCCTTTAGACTAAGAGAGCAGAGCAAAGAAGCTCAATAAGGCTTCTTGCCAAGCGAGGAAAAATCATGATTACAAGAGGTAATCCTGAAAAGTGTCATTCTGTTAAAACCAGCTATCTAATTTCCTGCTGTAGTGTGTTATTCTTGTGACTCTTGATTATAAAACTCTGGTCTTGGACTGGTTGACTCTGAACTTTGGATTGGATTTTCACTATTCTTCTGTGTGTTCCTATTAAAGATTAAACCACTCAGGCAAGATTTTTTTTCCAGAGACTCTTTACATTTCTTTTCTTGACCCCTAGTATCTGTTCAGCCTTGAGTAACTTGTTATTATCACCTAGCAACTGAGTGTGTGTGAATTTGAAATCTGAAACAGGATAAGGGCCTCGAGGCCAACCTCTCTTCCCTCACCACAATTTGTAACTACCCTCTGAAAGAGTGAAACTATTGTAAAATAATGCTCCTACCCCCAATCTAGTGCAGTAAGATAATGTGGTTGATGCTATGAAAAACTCCAGAAAGGTTCAGTAGGACCGGAATGGCACGCTATTGCCGTGCAGGTCTTGACATGGGTCATTCAAGGCCAATATCCAATGGCCAATATCAAAGTTAATCTGAGACCATTAGCTCAATAAGATACTCTACAAAGGAAAGGTTGAAGACCAGCCAATAGTTATCCAGGAATGGCATCTTTCAACACTCTCAGTAATTCCCACTTCCTACGTCAATGTCACTAATGAGGCATTGACAATTTCCTGGATTCAAATGGAAAAAGGAAAAGGAAAAAAATGCATTTCACCGCTTTTGGATACAGTTTTACAAATAGATAGGCATGCAGTCACTTGAATTCAGTGAGAGAAGGAGTAATGTCTTCTATCTGAACTACTATCTCTGCCATTTGAACCAGAGGGAGCTCATTTACCATCTGCTACAATTTCAGATAGAGATAAGATAGCCTTCCTTTTTAACATGCTAGAGTCCTAGGGAGTTATTGTATTTCTAAATGCTTGCTGTCAAAGACCAGTTCATAAAGTAGCATTGCTAGGGAGAGGCACAGAAAGCAATCATAACCTCAGTTGCTAGATGGAAAGAAGGAACAGAAAAAGAACTAGTTCTACCTCTTCCTGAAACGATCTAACAAGAAATGCAGACTCTCATGAATGAATAATCCCAACCATTATAAAGTAACAGCAAAGGGAACCTGAACATACCAGGGAAAAGGCTTTGTGATGTCCTTGATCATTACTTTCTATTTTCTTATTGAATGGAGGAATAATTTAAACCTGGGAGTCTGCTTCACTTGCCTTCTGAAGTGACACTGCTTGCTGTATTTCACACATTCGAGAAAAGGTAAAAAACTTCTTCATCTGATGCTCCCCTAGCCTCTGCATATTGATATCTTGCGTACCCCAGAAGAATGTCACAACAGGATATATATTCAGAGTTTCTGGGTAATATAAAATATCTGGCAAGTGAGAAGAGATGGTGGAAAGTGAATATCTACTGTTCCTGGCATCAAAATAGCCTTTCCTAAAAATATCTGGTCCCCTTGTCCTTTCAATTCTTTACTTAATGTCCCACCTGGGTTACAATAAAAAAATAAAACCTGGGGATGTTGGAAATAAACCAACAATTAAATGGCTTTTTGAAAAGTGTATGTTTTAAGGCTTTTGATAAAGTTAACAAAAGAGGGATGCTCCTTAACTAAAGCAAGCAATACATTCCAAAGAATTAGAGCAGGACCTGTGCATAAGCCTCTATTATCTCAATAAGAGGCAGGTAGAGTAGAAAAAGAGGCTTTGTCTCAAATAGCCTACATCACAGTCACATAAGGCTTTCAGGATAATAACAAGCTCTTTGCATTTTACCCACATGGCATGTGGCTACAAAATGCCTTGCCAGTATGAAAGGTCACTCCTAGTCCCTTTGGCTTGGAAACAAGAATCAGGTTTACGATGCAAAAATAAAGTTGAAGTTGTAATTTTATTAATTTCATTCTACTGTCTTGGAAAGAGTTGGAAGTTAATGCTTTTTTCCCCTTCTCTTTCCCCTTCTTCCTCCCCCCTTTCCTCATTGGTATTTTATATTTTGGTAATTTTAATAACATTGTGATTAAAAAAATCAGGTTTATTTAGTGCCACCCGCCCTATACTCACACACACTCTTTCAAAGGAGAATAAACTGCATTTTCTTTTGTTTTTTGCTGGCTTCCATAGGCCAGTCCAAATCCATGATGTGTTTTTTTATATGGAAATAGAAAAGAACTAGATGAAATCTAATTTTTCTGAATTGCAATTGCAAGGAACAAATGTTTCCAAGAAATTTACAAGAAAGGTCATTTTTCCCACCAAAAGACATGGCTGTGGAAACATTCAACATCAATTACATGTTATTTGAGACTTTATAGCCCTAATTCGCCAAACACTTGGCCAGCGTATAGAAGTCATGGGCAGGTGGTCCCAGTTTGCCCAGTGTCTTTTTACTTCCCACTGTGTTGAAAGGAACAATAAGCACTGTGCTTTTTGAGTAAGCCAAATAATCAGCCCACATGAGAAGAACACGTTTGGCAGACATATCATACTAAATGAACTCCTTTGTGGTGACAGGGCATTCATTTAAATCATCCACTTCTTCTAGTTCAGCGCACAGTGGGGAGCATTTTCATACAACTATTAAAACCCATCTGTTGAATCTGCAAGCCGGCAGTCACACAAGACTTCAGGGAAAGACTGAGGTGAGATCCTCATTAGAAAGAGTTGTATGGTATAGGGGGACTGGAAGGTACAACTCACTCACTCAATCATCCGGGGAGCCACAGGATGTCCTTCACGAATAGGATGAAGTCATCAGAAAGAGCTGAATTTTGCCACCTGTTTTGCTCAAGGTGGGAATTGGTGTAAACAATTTCTACTTCTGTGCTCAACCCTTCCAGAATCTTCAGAATTGGATCATATTTATGCAACAAATACATTTTGGCATCCTGATCTGGAATTATTTGGATGGACTGAGGACGCTTAATAGAGAAAATGGGAAATGTTTCTTATAGAAGCCTTCTGCTCCATTCCTGTCCTTCTTGGGATTGAGAGAAGGAAATACCACTGAAATTGACTGTTTTTCCACCAATTGTCAGTTGTGCAATCCCAGAGTACTGAGCACCTCATTGTGACATACAATGGGACATTGTATGGAGAGAAGAAGGCTGCTTGCCCACCCTAATTCTATAAAAAGCCAGCCAATGGTTTTCTTGCTAAACTTGAATTCAAACCCGTAATCATCTCCTTCTGCGTCTTGGATGACCAGACTATAGATGGAAGGAATCATATTATTGTTATTTCAATCCTTTAAGGATTTGAAGAATTGGGAATGAACATTGAAAATAGAAGACACCTCCAAGAAGAATTTTGTAAAATCCTTGGCAATGTTTAGTTGATATATCTGTAAAATTATATCTTGCAACCTATATCTCCGATAAATCTATGTGATCACTAAAAATTGACAATGATTTGGTGGCACATAGTATCTTCTATATCACATAATCTATATATCTCCGATATCATATGATATATCTCTATATCTTCACACATATATATTCACTATTAGATAGAAAAAGCCAATTTGGTGTAGTGGTTAAGGTATCAGGATAGAAATCAGGGATCCATGAGTTCTAATCCTGATTTAGGAACAAAGCCAGCTGGGTAAGCTTGGGCCAGTCACTTTCTCTCAGCCTTAGGAAAGAGACAATGGCAAACCACTTCAAAACCAAGAAAAGTTAAGGGATTTGTCCAGACAGTCACCAGGAGTCAGAGTGTGTATGTGTGCATGTATTAATGATATAGCTTTAATAATCAAGGTTAAATATTGTAGGGCCTTTAAAAAAAACATTTAATTTCTTTAATTTGTTGGGATAAGGGTTTCTCATTATCAAATACAGGTAATCCTTGACTTAAAACAAACTTCATTTAGTGACCGTTTGAAATTACAATGGCAGTGAAAAGAGTGACTTATGACCGTTTTTCACACTTATGACCATTTTTCATACTTATGATCATTGCAGCATCCCTATGGTCATGTGATCAAAATTCAAATGTTGGGCAACCGACTCATATTTATGACAGTTGCAGTGTCCTGGGGTCATGCAAACAGTTTTTCCGACCTGCCGACAGACAAGGCCAATAGGGAAGCCAGATTCACTTAACAACTGTGTTACTAACTTAACAACTGCAGTGATTCACTTAACAACAGTGGCAAGGAAGGTC
Source organism: Oxyrhabdium leporinum (assembly GCA_032468155.1). NCBI lineage: Eukaryota > Metazoa > Chordata > Lepidosauria > Squamata > Cyclocoridae > Oxyrhabdium > Oxyrhabdium leporinum. Next base: position 65,993 of record JANHFL010004069.1, on the reverse strand, counting down.
ATAAAATTGGTCAAATCTCAATTAACGTCTGAGTCGCTTAGCAATATAAATGTTGGGCTCAATTGTTGTGAGAGTGATCTTTTTAAAGTTCTTTTAAAGTAATTTATTTTGTACTGTTTTTAGATAACTGTTGTGAACCGCCCCGAGTCTTCGGAGTGGGGCGGTATATAAATTAAACTTATTATTATTATTATTATTATTGTTGTAAGTTGAGCATGTCTGAGCTGAAAATATGTCTGAGCTGGAATCATATAGAATATTAGCTGGAATTAAATTCCATTAAGTTCAGTAGAAATTCCATATGTAGGACTGTTCACATTTTGTTGGAATGGAAACAGTTGAAATTCTTCAGTTCAGGGTGATGAGAGATTATGCCAACAGGCCCTGTCTGAAATGTAAAAATAATACAACAACATTATTAGACTTTAATATCTTGTTGTAAGTCTCCGAATCTGTTCAGAACTTAAGGTAAAGTAAATTGACTGCTTGCATATTTTGGGACACTGCTCCAGCCACTTTCACTGAATTTATGTAAAATTAGAAGTTAATTAATGCAGTGCAACATTTTAACACAAAGTAGATTCTTGTAGTCAGTGTTAAAATTTCTAGCCCCTAATAGTTTTTTTTGGGGGGGTTGCGAAGTGGATTCTAATAGTTCTAGGCATAAAGAAGCTAATACAAGTTATGTGAAGGCACACTCATCTAACAGCGTACTCCCTAATGAGCTGTCAGTTCTCTCAAACTAAACAATTAAAAGGAAATATATGCTACATCATCTCCTTTGGAAGAATCCTACTTGCATTCTTATGTGTGAAAAGCAATCAGGCTTTAATCCATTAAAAAAGAGCCTTTAAGCTAGATTTGTTCTCCCCAACTAGCAGGCATTAACATTAATTAATTAATTTTAATTGTTTTACAATAATTCAACAGTACGTACGCTGAAAATTGTCGTAAAAATAAATAAATTCCTGAACTATATTAGAACTATAAATATATACCAGCCTAGAAACAGCAAAGAACTGGGGGCTTTAATCTATGACTATTTATTTGGGAAATGAACAAATACTGAATTTATTAGGACAGATGTAAGATTAAAATACTCATAAAAGAAATCTTGATGATTTGGGAAACAGGCATTGATCATGCATAATGAGAAAGGCACAACGTGTGGCCTAGGGATCTATGGGTACAGCCCTCAGAATTCTTCAAAAGTTGTCACCGTTGTATTTTTTAATGTGACAGTGTAAAGAAATGATTAAACACACGACTGGAGAGCGGCAGTATTAAACATTTAATAAAGTGAAAATGAAATTAAAGCAAATATTGTTTAAGCACATTCCACTAGTTAACAGAGGATGTATCCCTTGGCACAGAAAGAATTATGCATCTTGGTTTCACTGCTGAAACTATTGGTGAATCTTGTCACTTTCTGCTTAATAGTGAAGGAGGTGGTCTTGGTCCTGAAATATTTCCCACTTCATCACTTCTTGTAGCCTTCACAGACAAAATGCAGGCCACCTCAAGGAGTCCCCCTAAAAAACTGCCTCAGTGAAGATTCTTCAGTGTCGAGGTATAAGTACTAGAGGGTACCAAGTAGATTTTTAAACAATGCAAGTTTCATCTAATGCGGGATAAAAAAAAACAGGAGAGTTCAAGACCTGTTTAATTATGAAAAGCTGCTTGGTGATTTGGGGCTAGTGACTTCCCAACTCATGACAAAGGGTTGTTGTTGGGGGGAAAGGATTATGATTGTAAGCCACCCAAGGCTATCCCGAGGCAAGATGGGTGGTCAATAAATTTGAGAGAGAGAGAGGAGACAACAGACAGACAGACGGATAGATGATAGATGGATAGATAGATAAATGTTCACCGCCTGAAATTATTTGTAAATATAATAAAGTTGGGATATCAATCAATAAGTTTACATTATCAAGATCAAATATCTGACCTTGTTGGGCTTCCATAAAAAGATGAACTATCCTGCTTTTTGCTGTCTCCATATATTTGGAGATGTGTGAAAGTGTGCTGGAAGTACTTATTTATTTGATATAGATAAGGTATGTAGGCATGGTTAAAGAGTCCTATGGATGTATTACATCAATAAAATACAGCTCACATGCACTTTGGTATGGAATACATTCATCATCCCTAAAATTCCCAGTAAAAAACTCAACAAAACCTATCTCTGGAATCTCTTTATTCACCAACTCTGAAGCACCCAAAGATTAGTTGACCTCTTGAAAGAGAAAGCTAAACTACTCTTGATTTATTTTATTTTTTTTGACATCTAATTGCATTGCTTGCCTGCTTTACAAATATAATTAATTATGTAGTGCTAATAATTTAACATGTCTCTTTATAGGAAGCAAATGATCAAGTGTAAACAAAATCGTTCACTCAATAAAAATACCCTAAATTTCTTGGAAACTGAATTAGATATCCAGAGCTGGTGGTGTAAACTTAAGAGTTTAATCGATGGCCCAGTGGATGATTGGATTGATGTCCCAAGGTGACTGAACCAGGTGTGATTCAGAAAGCTCACACAATGGCATGAGGGTGATAGTTGTCCCTAGTCACTGATATTTGACACTATCTGGTGACAAGTTACCAACCTTTTAATGCAGACATTATATGATAAGCAATTTCCCTGCGTTCAGCTTAAGCCTTCTAAAGATAGATTCATGATCTTTCCATTCTTTTAACTAAACTGTTCCAGAAACAAGGATATTAATGCCACTTGACACCTTAAATAACTATGCAATAAAAGACAGAATTTTAGTACTGCCTAAGTCTTTCTACATACTTCATTGAAAGCCAAGGAAGCTGCATGCATTAATGGAATTCTAATGGCTTTTAGGATAACATAGAAGGCAACTAAATGTGTTTTGTTGGTTGATCTACTGTTCTGAAAAGTGCAAGAATTGTGGAAACCAAAGACCCCTCTCTAAATGCTTTTCATGGCATCTTAAAGACCAACAGATTTATGGCAATGTTTTTATAGACTAGACTTTAGTTCATTAGACTGTGTACATTCTCTTGCTCGTGAATGGCCTAAAGTAAGCATCTGCCTAGCCTTCAAGCTGACCCAATGAGGTCAGAAAGGAACGCTCCCACAGAGACTGTCATGACCTTCCTGGAATAATGAGAGGGTAGAATTCTATCAGCTGATACACAGTCGCTGCTCTTCAATTAGAATATTTAATTTCTTTTACACAATTAGCTTCATCAATTTCTCAAACACAATTAGAGTCACATGAAAGCAAGCATGCAAGCTCGGCATCCCCCTCTGGGCCTAACAGCAGACTTTTGGGGAAAATGACTACAGGAGAAAGCCTATTCTATTCTTGGGAATGTTTTGCATAATTGTAATCTCTTGATTATTATGAGTTATTGATTGCACTAGGGATCATTTAGGGCTTGCTCTATTTTGTTGGGGGGAATGATTTGCTTCCCTGAGGCCTCCCACTTCTATACTCAGCCTGAAATCCCCCCCCAACCCCCCTACCATTAGTAAACAAATCTCTTTCTCTCTCCAACACATTTGGTGGCACACTACACCACCAGACAGCTTCTTCCAGCCTTTTCACTGAGACTGAGTTACAACTCAAGAAGTGTCCTAGATTGGCCACCATGCTTTATCTATCCAATCACTCTGCCCAATCAGGATAAAATCCTCTCTAAGGTGGCCGATAATTGGATGGATTGCAACAGGGCTCTTGCAAATTCACTTTTTCCTCCCTCTTTGCAAAGGAGTGATTAGATTAGTAAAGTCCAGTTAGCATTAAAATGTTAGCTATGGATCTACAAGAAGGACTGCACAGTTTTCGTTTTCAAAGTTAAGATTTTCCTTAAGTTTTTGCTTCTCTGTTTTTGGTAATGGAGTGACTCTTTCAACATCTATTTCACAAATGCTAATGCTTAGAGGATCATAGAATTGGAAGATATATTGGACATCATCTAATTCACCCTACTGCCCAGTGCAGGAATCCTTACACCATCCCAGATGAACGGCTGTACCTTTTTTTCCCCCTGAAAGCATCCACTGATGAAGCATCCAGAGGGCAGGTTGTTTTTAATGGTATATGGGAATGACTTTGAGAGACAGGAAGAAGAGCCGCAGCCTAGACAAAAGACATATCAGGCCACAGAAGCAAAAGGAAAGTGAGAAGCATCTCAGATGGGGTTCCCCCTCTAGTTTTCTGAAAAGTAAAGATAAAGGAAGAGAGAAATATTTTTAGGCTTGCAAGATTCTGTTACTACAATCTTAAGGGTTGGGTTAGCAGTCATGGCTTGTACTTCTTTTCTGGACTGCACTGAAGGGTACACTGCTCGATAATTCTTGCCATCAAGATATTTTTTTTTCTTATTTCAACTTTGGGAGGGGTCTCAAAGCCCAGCATTTTCTTCAGGGGCTCCCTTCTATGGAATTGCCTACCATTGTATAAAAGATTGGCAACCTTACACCTCACACTTAGGAAATAATTTAAAATCAGGCTCTTTGCACTGAGGATGCATGTGCCTGAGGTGCGCCTGAAGTGAATGGTGACACAATGAACGTGTAATGCCATTAAAGGATACATCATTAGAATGTGATTTATAATAATATTATTGGATAGATTTAGTTGCAGTATTAATGAGTCCAGCATTGGAAGAGCTGAAGGACCAGGTTAGGGATGGATCTTCATCGGAGAAAATCTGTGTTATCGCTAAGAATTGACAATGACCTGATGGCATGTAAGCATTATTATCATTTATTATTATTATTATTATTATTATTATTATTATTATTATTATTATTATTATTATTATTATTATTATTATTAT
>JANHFL010004069.1:32845-47960 GCA_032468155.1 Oxyrhabdium leporinum | reverse complement strand
GAGGGATAATTCCCCATAAAAAGAAGCTCTGTAAATCATCAGATGAAGAGTTCAAAAATCATTGTAAATTAATCTGCTGGTCTGAAATAGTGTGAGTCATGTGTTGATGACACAAGGGCAAGGAGACTGTAGCATGCCACATACATTGTGTGCAAAAGGATGGGGATGGAGACCAATAAATGCAAGAAATAAATATGCAGATGAAGGAAAGTATAAACTGCCTTTGGTTGTTTAATCAAAACTGTAAGAATGCAGCTGTATCAAGTGATACTATTCAAGTCGATAATGTCTGAGCGGGCACAGAACAAGACATATAGGTAGTTCTTGACTTCCAACCACAATTGAGCTCAAAATTTCTGCTATTAAGTGAGTTTGCCCCATTTTATGACCTTTCTTTCCACAGTTGTTAAGTGAATCACTGCAGTTAAGGTAGTAACATGGTTGTTAAGTGAATTTGGATTCCCCATTGCCTTTGCTTGTCAGTGGGTTGCAAAAGGTAATCTTATGACCCCAGGACACTGCAACCATCATAAATATGAATTAGCTGCTAAGCATCCAAATGTTGATCATGTGGCCATGGGAATGATACAACAGTTGTGTGAAAAACAGTCATAAGTCATTTTTTTCAGTGTCATTGTAACTTTGAACGATCACTCAACAAATGGTTATAAGTCATGGACTATCTCTACAAAGACATGGCTTTTGGTAATGGGGAACTGCTGGACCACCAGCCCGAAACATAATCCTTCTTTTTAAAAAAATGCCTTGAGACCCCCATATCAGTTCCAGAGGTTTTTGTAGAAAATACAAATTGTGCTTTGTTTGGAGTTGTCACTATCTGACAATGAAATATGTGGGAAATGATAAAGGATGCTAAACCTACAGAACCAACCTTGTAGGGCTTCTGATAAATGTTTTATGGCATGCCATGTCCCATCATGGCAGCTTTCTTTTATGACAAAGCCCATAGTATGTTCTCAGAATTCAAAGGGTGTCTGCTGGGTCACTCATATTGAGAAACCTATTCTAATTCCTTCTACTGCCCAAAGGCATAGCTGAGAATGTTGCCACCTGTGAAGTAATCCAATTGGTTTCAAAACTGAATTTGTGGTATGCGCCCCCCCCCACCTTTCAGGCTTGAAAAACATTAGCAATTCTAGTTTAGAATTAAGGAGAGATAAGTAATTTGTTTGGTTTACATTTTAATATAAACTGGCCCAATTAGCACTTCCAAGATTAATAAGCAAACCGGCATGCAATTATCATTCAGTTTTCACACATCTTCAAATTTAACAACACTAAAATTATCTGTTTTTTTAAACAAAACAAAACAAAAACATGTCCATAAATCTATATATTAAGAAAATATGCATTTGAAATATACACAGGTCTTTATGCAAACACAACATGCCTGTAAAATTGCACAAAATTTAATGCAGACTTTTATAGGAAAGAAGATATCCAAACAATGCACTGAAAAAAAAAGGAACACATGCTCTTAATTTAACCTATGCTGATATGCTTAATGGGAGTATCCACAAACTCAGTGTTATTGAAAATCAGATCTATAGGGTATTTAAACAATGTACATTTTTCACGCTTCTAAATGTTACCTTTCTCTGGGATCATGCAGCCACCAATCATTAAGGTGTCTCTGAGAGGTACAAAGTGTGTCCCCATGCAAACACCAAATCATTTTGTCAAATCAAGATTACTTCATTGCCCTGTTGGCAACATTGTACTAGGTAGCATTAAGGAAATGTTTATAAAGAAAATCTTCTCTTTAATTCAAATATCTATTGGATTAAAATCTGAATGATCAGTTTATAGTGGAAATTACCAAAAGGCTATTAAAGAAGGGCAGTTCTTTAATAAGAGAATTATTACACTTACATAGAAAATAATAATGTACATGAAGAGGCTAGAATTTACCTGGCTACTTTCTTATGAGAAGGGAAGGTGTTCTTATATTACTTCTCCCAAAGAACTTTCAAATAAGCCTACAGTGTTGAACATGACACGGACAGCAAAAACTGCCTTCTCTTCTGGGTGAACTCCTTCCTTGAAGACTAGGGTATTCAACCATCTCATTCATATGTCTAGGAATGGAGATGATGTGGTATGCATAGTTTCTTCCAGCAAGGGCAACACCTAGGACTCCTCAATAACATCGGTGACATGTAACGTGAGACTCCATTTGACTGAACAAAGAAGTGCAGAGATGTGGGAAACCTGTCTGCAATTGCAGTGGGAAACTTAGAAACAATCAAGATTATTTTGATATAAAAGCAAAATGTCAGTGGCTACCATAAAGATCACCTAATCTTATTGCTGATTGGGGGAGGGAAGCCTCTGGCTTTCTGGCTGGATGGGTAGAATGAGAAGAAAGTAATGAGGGCATTGTTGTCCAGGGCAATGACAAGTGAACACCAATGTGTTTGTTCACACCTATCCTACCTTGAGGAAAAAAAGTTTTGTGGCAAAGTATGGTGCTTCTACTAAGGTCAACTTGGATTTTTTTTAGTTGGGGGGAGAGGAGAAATACTTCTCAGCAGGTCATTTGAAACTAAGGAAGCAAGACCCAAGAACTTTTGTAAAACCTTTACAGTTTTCAGAATATCTTGACTTTCTCTGGCTTGGCACCTCCAGATATATCTGATTACATCCATCATCCCCAGTGAGAATTACCATAATATATGATGAGTTAGTGTTAGAACTTTTTGAAGGGGAAGAAGCTGGTTTAAATAATATCTCTGCTGGAAACATCCATACTTACTATCTAGGTGGCCAGCTCTATGAGTTATTATATTTGACCGAATTGTTGGACTATGCTTTCCCAAGTGCCTTCAGATTGTAAGTTCCTTAAAGAAAATGCCTCTATATTTTAAAGATTGCAGAATACCACTTCCTGTTTCTATTTGTAGAACAAATGAAGACTAATTCTTTCAAAATGTTGCTTGAATTGGAAAATGGCTCCATAAACTCTCCAGTTAAGTGTGTAACTAAGCAAACACCAGCTAAGTGTTACCTTTAGGTCTCCAAGCAACTGAATGAAGAATGAGATTCATGAAGTATGAAATCACCCTAAAGTTTCATTTTTCAACATATATTTCTCTGTCAGTGGAAGCTTGTTGTTTAGCAAATGATGTTTACTAATGTATGTAATTGCTGAGCTTACTGCTCATTACTTCTTTTTTTTTAATACAGAAATAGTCACAGGACTTTGATTTCCTTAAATAAGAAAATAATTTTCATTATGAAGGTTACAGCAAAATAAATGATCTTTCTCCTAAACTAATGATTTAGTTACTGTTTCTATATGATATTTAAATTTGTAGATTAGCATCTCAATTACATTTGAGTAGACTATTCAACAGCTGACTCAATAAATGAACTATTCATTTTATTCCGCAAAATGATGCACACCCACATACTTATATTTCCCTACAAAGTTTTCTAGAAATCTCCAGAGACAAATAATGTCAGACTAATTTAGCAAAACAATTTAGTTGTTATTTGTGCACAGTTTAATCGCATATAATGTGGTTCACCTTTTCAATCTGCTGTTTATGGAGATGCCCGCAGTAGTTTGAGAATAGCTGTTCTCAAACTGCCCTAAAAGATTAATGGCATGCCAACTTTAGTGGAGTAGAATGTGGCAATTATTAGGTGTTAACTATGGCTGAGCATGCTTCTAAAATGATTAGGAATAAATGTTTCAGACTTTATTTTAACAGATTATCTCTAGCATTAATTAAAGCAGGCCAACTTTTTGTCAGTCATCTGCAAATTGTAACATTGCTACTTTACGACTACCATTAATTATAACAAGTTGATTCCTTAACTACTATAAACAATTTATGCCATTATATTAATATATACTTATACAGAAATATCTTATGTATATACTACATATAAGTATCCTGCTTCCCCGAAAATAAGACTTATTCCAAAAATAAGCTCTAACACATGTTTAGACATGCACATAATATAAGCCCTTCCCCCCCAAAATAAGCCCTACTTAACCTGCACAGCCAGAGCCCACCATTCTATCTGGCTGCTTGTAGTACGGTGCCTCCTGCTCCATTGCAGCCATGAGCAAGCAGAAGAAGTGGGCTGGCGTCCACATGAGCTTCTACTGCACATGGATGTTGGTGCTGCTATAATGAGGTAGGAGTCAGGGCATGAAGGGCCTGGCTGTAAGGGCCCTGAGGTAAGCCAATGCAGGCCACATGGGGCAGCTCCACCCCCTGCCTTGCGATACCGGCACTGGCACACCATGTGCCCTTCTGCCCTGCCATGAGCAAGCAGAAGTGGGCCTTCTGTACATGAAAAAAATAAGACACCCCTTGAAAATAAGCCCTAGTTTGGGGGGCCAAAAGAAAATAAGACCTGGTCTTATTTTCAGGGAAACACAGGCACATCAACATTACCATCCTGACTTTTTGACCTTTCTACTGAAACTCTCTTCTCTCATCCCTTTTAAAGTCTATGTGTTAAAAGGAAAAGAATTTGGAAACTAGGGGGGGGGGGGGAGTCATTTTACACAACACAGTCAATATTGCATGTAGCCTATTCAGATGAATAATGTTTCAAGTAGTTATTATTTTGCTGTATTTTATTGATGTTTCTTATTTCTCTTTATATCTTTCTGATTATGCATTTTAGCCTCCTTGTGAGCCTGCTTGATTTATTACCACTGGATTAGTACATAAATCTATTAAATAAATAAGAAATATTGCATCAAGAATGGTTAGATTATATTTATTAGGCATACTTTTTTTCCTGAAAAAAAAAGATAAAATGAAACATTTAAAGTTGTGACATGGTTTAACCCTAAGTTATGAATTAAAGGGGGAAAATGCCAGATGGGTGTAAATATTTTCACTTAATCAAAGGTAGCTAAAAAAGAAATAGATGTTTAATTAGAAAAAAAAATTTAATCTCAGTGATCTAAATACAAACTACATACTGAAAAACTATGGGGGGAAAGCCACAGGAAAAAGCTTTAGGAAAAAAAAAGAGAAAACTAGCTATTATGACTGATGATGTCACTCTTACAATTTCTTTTAACAAATCTAGAGAATGTCTATGGAAATTCTGAGTCATCCCAGTCATGGTTGTCCCAAAGGTGCTTTTTCAAGAGGCAACTGGACTTTCTGGTTTTTCTTTGAAGTTGTTTCGCTTTTGTTTCTTGGATGAGAAATTATGTTTCATTTCTCATCCAAGAAGCTTCTTCAGAGCTGAAAAAGGTTCTTGGATGAGAAGCAAAACAACTTTAAAGAAAAACCAGAAAGTCCAGTTCCTTCTTGAAAAACCACGTTTGGGACAACTCTACAGAATCTTACCTTTAAATTTGATCTAGTTCTGTCCTAAGTGTAAGACCCAGATGTATAATATTGGTAGAAGAGGGGAATTACAATTCAGCCTCCCTATCTTCTGAAAAGCTATGGGAATATATCATGTTATGCTTTGACATCACCCAAAGGTATGCATCAGACATTTTGCACCTTGTTCTCACGCTGTTGGTGGAAAGAAAAAAATCAAGGATGAAGTTTGTACCTGAAGGCCTTCTTTAGGGAAATTGATGACATTCCCATATAAAATTTATCCACTTCTTCTCCTTCTTATACTTAGGTTGCTGAAATGCATTCTGTTGCTGAATTTCAGGCATGTATATTACTGAGGTGCCATACGAACTGATGAGGACTGCATGCAGCTAGTGGTTCATGGATTATCTATCCCTGGTCTACAATAATCCAAGATCAAGCCTTGAAGCAAGCAGGGCCTAAGGTAGCTGCCGCTCCTACCTTTACTCCTTATTTGTTCCTCACTGCATACATAAGCCTAAGCAATTTATAGAAGGCAACATGACTTGGAATTCATAATTTTGGCCAGGCTCGAACATAAATTTATGGATGATCGAAAGCATGCATGAGTTTATAGTTATATTTGATTTATACAATAATTTAATAATACATTCCTACTATAACAGTGTCAACCTCTGTAACAAGGAATTTAAATTTTTATATTTCCCTTGAATTTCCCTAGCTGTGTTCACCAGGTCATGATTATTGAACTTTGCTCCTTGTTGCTTCTAAACAACATCTAATGACAACTTGTATTTATTTATTTATTTAGCTGCCCATCTCCCACCAGTGACTCTGGGCAGCTTACAAGATTGAAACACACAAATCCATCACATATAATTCCCCGGTGCCCAAGGATAAACAATGACCTCACTCACCATCAATAATAACAGAGCTCATCTACCATGTGACCCAAATGCCTCAGAGTCCTGAAAAATCCTCCCAATGTCCTTTTGCTTTATATTGTAAAAACATCTGGCAAATTTCCCAGATGGCTTTTGGTGCTGCCAGCCATCATTCCCTTCTTTGCCTTATTTTTCTTTTGACACTCTCTGCTCATGTTACCTTAACTGCAAGGTATCAGAAAATGGGAAAGCTGGTTAACAAGCACCCAGATGTGCGAGTGGTGTGACAGTTATAACATTGACAATGGGTAAGTCACCCCATAGGAAAATACCAGAATGTGTGAGGATTGACAAAATGAATGACAGGAAATTAGTAAATATTAATATAAGAATAGAATTGCATTTTTAATCATTTTTGCAAACACAATGTGGTAATTATTGTGATAAGTATAGATTTGTATTTTTGATTATTGCTGTAAGCATTTGTATCCAGACGACACACCGTGTAATAGAGGATTTGGTGTAAAAATAAAATAAAACTTATTTAAAAAAAAAAAAGACAATGGGTAAGTCACTTTTTCCAAGGTCATTATATCTTTGAAGCAGGGGTGAGCTGCTTCATGGATGCAGAGGTTTGGGTGAACATTTTGCTCTGAGCTCTGGCTGGGCCTGCCCACCTGCCCTTGTCCTAAGCTATCATTATCACCTTTCAGCCACCCCAGCTGCTCTGGTGAGCTACGTGCCGCCCCTGCTGCACTCACCAGATCTGCTTTCTTCATCAGCTGCCTCCCTCTTTGTTCGCACGAGCCCCAACAAACCTCTTGCTACAGCAAGAGCAGCCCACCTCTGCTTCGAAGCCTCTTTAAGTAGTAGTTAAGTCGAGGACTACCTGTATCTTGCAGAATGTTTACTAAAAATGGGAAAAAAGATGGCAACAGAGTCTGTGAAACTCTTGTCAAAGTCATCTTCTTTACTCTCTACAGCAGGGGTGTCAAACTTGATTTCATTGAGGGCCATATCAGGATTGTGTTTGACCTTTGGGGCTGGGGGGGCATGGCCAGGGGGACATGGCCAGCTCAATGTCACTCATCCAGGCTCTGTTTTCAGCTGCAACAGCCTCCTGCAGCCCTCTGTCAGCAAAAATAGAACTTGGGAGGATGCAAATGGAGCCCACTCAAACTCCATTTTCAGCCATGCCGGCCTCCTGCAACCCTCTGCCAGAAAAAAATAGAGCTTGGGGAGGATATGCATGGCCTGCTCGGGCTCCTTTTTCAGCCATGTCAGCCTCCTGCAGCCCTCTGCCAGCAAAAACAGAGCCAAAACAGAGAGGCTGTGCATGGCCCACCTATGCTCTATTTTTGGCTGGGATGGCCTCCTGCAGCCCTCTGCTAATGAAAGTGGAGCTCGAGGAGGCTGCACATGGCTGCAATGGCCTCCTTCAGCCCTCTACCAGCAAACATGGAGCTTGGGGAGGCCGCACACAGCCCGCTCAGGTTGTTTTTGCTGACAGAGGCACCATGGGCCTGTTCTTCACTGTTTCCAGGGCAGGCCTGCGGGGCCAGATCTAAGCACCCCTTGGGCTGGATCCAGCCCATGGGCCTTGAGTTTGACACCCCTGCTCTACAGAAAGGTAATAGTACATGGAAACTAGCTTTAGCTAAGTTATGTTTGGAGGTTTTTTTGTTCTGCCTTTAACATCTTTGATCTTACTTCTTCTCCGGGTTTAGCACAGGGGTGGGCTGCTGGGGGTTTGCAGGTGTTCAGGTGTACCCTTAGCGGCGATTCTGCAGGGATTGCTGAACCCCCAAATCCAACTCCTGTCTGGCCACACTCACTCCACCCCACCCCTCCCACCACTCCCAGGAGTCTCCATGAGGATCCGGGTAAGTGCAGGGCACGTGCACAGGCTCAGGGAGGGAGATGAATGTGATTCCCTAGCATCTGGAGCCCGGGGGGGGAGGCCATTTTTGATCTCCCAGAGGCTCCAGGAAAGCCTCTGGACCTCAGGGACAGCAAAAATCAGGCTTCCCAGAAGTTTAGGGAGGCTGGAAATAGTCATTTCCAGTCTTCCTAGAGCATCTGGAGCCCCAGGGAGGCCGCTTTCATTCTTCCAGAGGCTCCAGAAAAGCCTCTGGACCCCAGGGAGAGCAAAAATTGGGCCTCCCAGAAGTTTGGGGAGGCTGGAAACGAGTTGTTTCCAGTCTTCCCAGAGTGTCCGGAGCCTAGGGAAAGCCATTTTCACTCTCCCAGAGAATCCAGGAAAGTCTCTGGACCCTGGGGAAAGCAAAAATCAGGCTTCCCAGAAGTTCAGGGAGGCTGGAAATGAGTCATTTCCAGTCTTCCTAGAGCATCTGGAACCCAGGAGAAGGCCATTTTCACTCTCCCAGAGACTCCAGGAAAGCCTCTGGACCTCAGGGAAGGCGAAACACGCCCCCCCTCACCATGGTGCAGGAGGCCAGCTAGGCCATGCCCACCATGGCCACACCCACCCAGCAACCGGGCAGCCAACCCGTTGCTGTAGTTTTTGAAGCCCACCCCTGGTTTAGCATAACACTACTTGCCCTGGTAGGAAGTATGGGTATGTATGGATTCTTAACCCCAACACACATAAATACTCCTACATTCACTTTTTCTCTTAAAGAAGTAATCTGGAAGGGACAGAGGAGGATAAGCAGCAGCTGCTCTTACCCTTTCCCTGGAGACATCTTGCTATGCAAATCATGGAAAACTTAACCAAGCAATATGCATGTACATAGGGTGCTTATCAATAACTCACAAGAAAAATAGAATTATAGAAAAGCTCCTTAATTACAAGTACAGTAATGATGGACTGTTAATATAAAGGACTAAGAAAATTTCACCATACAACCAGGATGAACCAAAATACACATAGAACATGTTGCATTTTGCTTTTGATATTGTGTATTTTCTTCCATAAGTTAACTTGTGAGATGACATTTGAGTTCAGTGAAATATATTCAGCTTATCTGGAATGAAGACAAATGTAAAGATGCATAAGGGAAAATAAATCTGCTTAAGCTATGGATATGAAGTATATTATTTATCATCATATGTTCTGATGAAAGTAGAAATTCCGTTATAAATCTAACATGCTGCTGCTGTCAATAACAATGTTTTGGGTAAGGATGTGCATATGGGATGCTTGCAGAATCAACGACTTTCACATGTGAATCAGTACTTACAGTTTAAACATCAAAGGCAGAATGATTTCACAGTTTTGCTTTCAGGTTTTTTTTTTATTCCTCCACGTTCATTAAACAAAACAGAGCCAAACATATCATTTGTGAAGATATGTGTGAACTTTGGAAAGTTCTTATCATGAAAGGAAATTCTCTGCCAGCCACAAGAGCCCTGTTTAATGCATACAGCCATTTCCAGCATGGTGGACCACGTGCCTGTCCTCGTGTAGAGATCTGAATACATGCACGCATGCACACCCGTCATGCTGTTTCCTTTCTGGTTACACAACGTTATGCAATGCATGTAAAATGAAGTCACAAACAATAAATTGAAGCCAGGAGATCAGAAAGAGAAAATATAACTGAATGTAGCTTACATCAATACCAAACACTATATCATTTCACACTTTTCTTCTACCATCCCTATATTGCCTTTTGCTTTCAAAATATTCACTTCTTTCTTTTTGAGGTTCTCCTCAGTTCCATCCATGGAACAGAGAGCCATAGTGGTAGGGTGGTTAGAATGCAGTATTGCAGGCTAATTCTGCCGACTGACAGCAATTCAATTCTCACCAGCTCAAGGTTGACTCAGCCTTCCGAGGTTGAAAAAAATGAGAACCCAGAGTGTTGGGGGCAACATGCTGACTCTGTAAGCCTCTTAGATGGGCCTGTAAAGCATTGTGAAGTGCTATACATGTCTGAGTGCTATTGCTATTTAGCTATCCAACTATGATTTTCCTAGTTTTTCCCTTTCCTGTTACACTGTTTCCTGTTCCTTCAAACATTTTTACGATTAATTTTAGTTGACCAAACTACTTCAACAAACTCCTTTCATACCCATTGCTCATGGATGTGTATTTATCTTTATCCCTTCCCCACCCATTTTATCAGATGCTGCGCAAATAAATCACCACCATTGCATTCAACTTCAATGTTTTATCTAGCACGCCTCTTGTTGTTGTATAGCAAATTTGAGGAAAACACTCATACACGTTTATCATCCAGAAGCAGTTTAGTGTAGTGGTTAGTTATCAGGCTAGAAACCAGAACCTCATAAAGCCAGCTGGATGACCTTGGGCCAGTTACTGTCTCTAAGCCTTATGAATAAGGCAATGGCAAACCACTTCTAAAATCTTGCCAAGAAAATTGCAAGGACTAATTCAGGGAGTAACTGGGAGTCAACAATGAGTTGGGAAAAAAAGAGAGAGAGAAATCCATTATTACATCTTTCAACATATATCCATACATGCCTCCCACTACCTTCTCATCAGCATTTGGATATTTTAGCATTTGCTCTCCAACATGAATGCCTAGCTTTTTTTGTATACCAATTAACTGGTTTGCAGTCATTTTACATAAACTGTCCTGAATTCTCCTTGCATCGTACATTTAAACTCCTGCCAAATTATCTGGCATTATCTACCTGCAAAGATACATAGACACATAGACAAATAGATACAAGACCCACCTGCTTAAAGGAGTTGGCAAGAAGAGATCCTGCAGAGTGACTCTGGCACTCTTTTTCTTCTTCTTCTCAATCTGAAAGAATACACATTTTTCCCCCATCAGTCAGCTGGAACTGTTTCCCCTCATGATTTGAGCACGATGAGTGACCATTTCAAATACATGCAAAGGAAGACATGGAATAGTAGTCCATAACAATGATTATGCTATAACTTCTTTAGTAGGCTGATGAGACCATACACTGAAATTTGGTTTTCAGTACATTGAAAATTAAGCGTGGCTATCAGAAAATAAAAATGAATAAACTCATGCTTAGAAGTGCAGAATTCTATAATGGCTTATAAAATTTCATTTCTGTTAGGATGCTTAGGTAGAAAGAAAAATGAACATGCTGCTGCAATGCAGCATAGTTAAAAAAGGCCCAGAGAAAAGCTGAATATAATATTTAGAAAATTGTAAATAAATATTTCATCATATTAGGCTCCATTCACGAAAAGCACATGTTAAGAAATTGCTCTCTGGGGAAGCAACACCTGGTACTTTTTGTATTGTACTGACTTCTTTATTGCCTTCTTTTATGTTTGTTTTATATTTTAAACATAGCATTAATGCTAGACAACGAGTAATTTCAAAAACACATTCAGTTATAGAATTGGTCCTGAGTAAATTAACATAATTCATTCATTTGCCTCACTAATAACCTTTCCTAACTTAAACAGAGCTAGTATGTGGGAGATAAAGAGACAAAGCCTGGAGGCAGAGTCAAAAGAGGACTCAGTCTAGAATTGTTATGTTCCCACAAATGGCCTAATTCCAAACCGCCTTGAATTCCATTAACTCTTATCTAGTGCCAATTTAGTGTTGAGTATTAGTTGACTAGATTCTTGTGTTTAGGCTTGAGCAGTAAATCTTCTGAACTGAACAATTACCTTCAGTTATGGAAACTCACTAACTTGGGTTTAGTCACTCTTTGAGGTTAACTAACATCACATGGTTCTTATAATGAGGAAGAACTGGGAAAAGGGAATGTTCTTGATATTAGATGATAGTTCCTGGAAGAAAATTAGGATTTAAAGAAGGGAAGGGGAAGGATCACAACTCTTGCAAGTCCCATGGCTAATGCATGGATATTCTAGGAAGTGGGAAAGATGGCCTGATGATTGTCAGGCCCCAAGAATTAAGAAAGACACATGGAGTTTATTGTGAACAGTTTCCCTTATTGTTCCTCACCTGTATACAGAAATCTTGCCAATCTAAAGCAACAATTTTCACCACTATAGTTATACTCTGGGAATAGCTAGGAGGAGCCATTTTAACTCTCTTCTTCCTGACCAAACTTTCCACGCTTTGTTGCCTCTTTACCCTCTGGAATGCAGCCCGTCCCTCCTGGGAATCCAGACTACATTCCACCACAGTCATCCAAACTTGAAAACAAAAAAATATCAATTATTTATTATGTTCACATAGATCTTTTGAAATATAACAATATTTATTCTAGCCTGATGGCAACATAGCAATGGTGTAAAAATGAATGCTACCCCAGTCATGATCTGCATGTATGTCAGTTTGTAACTTGGTTTATCCCCAAGTCTAAGAAAGAATAAATCAATTGTATATAAAATACACAAGCCCCTGTCTTTTGTATTGCTGTTGCTCAATGTTCAATGAAATAAATAAAAAAATAAATAGATAAATACTGAAATACAGCACTGACAAAGAACAAAGGTGGCTTGGGCAGAGCAAAACAATATAAATGCAGCAAGTGTACACACAGTTACCTTCCACTCAAAACCCCTAAAATTAAATCAACAAAGGGATACTTCACACCCAAATACTTCTGCAACAAAAGCAGCAATAATGTCTTCTTTCCACCTAGTCATAACCCGCACACCAGTTTTCACATATGCCTTATCCAAACACCCTCATTTGGTGCAGTGTTAATTATCGCAATTACTTTTTAACATAAAAAGAAATGTAAAATATACAAGGCATGTTTCAGCACAAGTGGCCTGATTTGCTACTGGATGTCTGTCCTGTGAGATATTGTTGAGATTTGCTTGGTGCAGATGCTTTTACTATGTTTTGTGCTTTCGAGTCAAGGACCCATCCCTGCAGTTTTCTTGGCTAGATTTTCAGAAGTTTTTTGCCCTTGCCTGCATTCTGGGGACTGAAGGCAAATGACTGGGCCAAGGTCCAATTGGCTTTGTACCTGAGGTGAGACCAGAACTCACA
Organism: Oxyrhabdium leporinum; assembly: GCA_032468155.1. NCBI lineage: Eukaryota > Metazoa > Chordata > Lepidosauria > Squamata > Cyclocoridae > Oxyrhabdium > Oxyrhabdium leporinum. Next base: position 34,850 of record JANHFL010004069.1, on the reverse strand, counting down.
CTCTCTGTTCTAGCCTAGTGTCTTAACCACTACGCCAAACTGTCTCTCAACCAGAAAGTTGTTGCAGTTAGCCTACTTGAGTCATAGCAATCTAAAGAAGCAGTTTCTTGAGGGCTTTACAGTATTTCTTGGGCCTGCTTCAGCACACCCAGTTCTTCACCGAAAATGCTAGAAGTAGATTCCTGTACGTGCCACTGGCTTTGAGTTAGTTAAAAATCAACAGAATTCAAGGGAGGTTGGATTCAGTTCGCTTGTGACTATGTAGGGATTGTAGGCTGATCCCACTTTTAACTCCCCCTGAAGGTTCTGCCAGTCCTTCTCCTGCAGTTCTTAAATTATGCTTCAGAAGAAAACAATGAATCAAGACAAAATATCTCCAAGGCTACCACTGAGAACCCTGAACATAGCTTGAAAAAATTGCACAGTCAAATTACTACTACTAATTTTCTGGCTTCAGAAGAATAAGCCTTAAGAACAAATGCACACAGAGCCATCTTGAGAAGACAGCAACAGTCAGCAAAAGCCACCTCTGCAAACCAGCTGAAGAAACAGTGGACCAACTGGTTAGCTGTTGCAAGAAGATCATATAAATTGATTACAAACTATGGCATGACAACACAGCAATACGTACTAGAGCACTGGCATACTTGCAAGAAATACCAGATGCCTGCAAGCAAGAACCAGTGGGAGCACAAAATAGGACAAGGAATGGAAAATGAAGAAGCGGAAGTGCTTTGGGATGTCAAAATTCAAACAGACAAGCACCTGCCACATAATATCCCAGACTTAACAATTGTGGATAAGAAAGACAATAAAGTATGGATTGGATAGTGAACATGGCAGTACCTACAGAGGGCAGAATAGAAGAAAAAAGTACTAAATAAAATAATAAAATACAAAGATCTGCAAATAGAAGTGAAATGATTGCGGCAAAAGAAAGCAAAGGTGGTACTAATAGGTCCCTGGGGTGCAATTTGACAACATCTGGAGCACCACTTGAACAACATTGACACTAACAAAATCACCATCAGTCAATTGCAAAAGGCAGCTTTACTTGGAACAGCTTGTACCCTGTGACAATATCTTTAACACCATCAAACAGCATCTGATTATCCTGGGTCCTTGGGAAAGAGTCAATAGGTGGATAAAATGCTACATCCAACCTAAACGTCTGGCTGACTGTGAATCAATCATCATCATAAAATGTCAGTATAATGTATACAGTACAATGTAAGGGTCTAGAGTATTTTGTGAACCTGTAGCATTATGAAAATCGTATATTAAGTGGAGTCTGTTCACTTCAAAGGTTATTTGAATTTTTTGGATATAGAGCAGGCAAAGCAGAGGAAAAAATCCCTATAAATGCATAGAATACTGGACAAAATGATATGAATCTAAATTGATCTCTTAACTGGTATGTTTAGGCTATGATTGTTTAATCTCATCACACTCTCTAAAGCTCATGAATTCTCCAAGGCTCTCCTAATATTATGGCTGTTCCAATCAACTAGTTCTCCTTGGCTCTGAAGAATATTATATGCATTGCCTGTATCGTGTTGGATTAAAACAAAACAAAACAAAAAAAAGCCCTAAATAACGTGTGCCCATGACATTTACAATGGAAAGAATAAACTATTGGTAAGAAGTATTATTATATTTATTTTGAACAGAGAAGAATTAAGAGAATTTCTGATCAAGAAGCTAGATCTGAACGTAATTGTCTCTCCAGGAAGAACCTTAATTAAAATGCTGGCTTATGTGCCATTGTAGAGAAGTTGTAGGTGTTATTTTCTCATCTCTCTGCTTCAAGTAGATTTCAGATTAGAATGAGATCTGGTCTAAACAGCAGGGCATATAACCAGTTACAAAATTATAGTAGAATGAATCACCCAAACAATCAAAGTAGAAATGGGAGCTTTAAAGAGCCAAATACATCTTTCTTTCTTTCTTTCTTTCTTTCTTTCTTTCTTTCTTTCTTTCTTTCTTTCTTTCTTTCTTTCTTTCT
>JANHFL010004069.1:0-32745 GCA_032468155.1 Oxyrhabdium leporinum | reverse complement strand
AGATAGATAGACAGACAGACAGACAGACAGACAGACAGACAGACAGACAGACAGACAGACAGACAGACAGACAGATAGTTCTCCCCTTATTTCCCTTCCTAAGTCTTGTTATGGCAGAACAAGATGTTCCTCTGAAACATGAGCAAGAAGGCCAGGAGTATACAGCAAGGGGATATATTTCCAGCAGGGTCACCAAGACACAAAGCTGCCCGGTTAAAAAAGCAGACACCTATATGAGACAGCAACAATACAGAAAGATGCTGGAGGAAGATGATCACTTTACTGACAACAGCAAAATTCATATTGTGAATATCATTTCATATTGAGTGGGAAAAGGCAGTGGTAAACCACTCCACTATTTCCCATGAAAACTACATGGCTGGAAAATATAAAGTGAACAATGATATGGAGATGGATGATGGACCCCTCGGATTGGATGGCACTCAGCTTGAGCTGAAGAATTGCTGGGGATATTTTGCAGTACTAATGGTGTTTATAATGAGAATGGATTTAAGCCTTTGGGACATCTGGTTGATGCTGTCATGCAGGAAAAGAAAATCCAAATCTGCTAAAATAGAAATGCAGTAGAAGCATGGAACATAATTAGCATGAACATGGGAGAGCATATAATTAGCATGAACATGGGAAAGCACAACAAAGTTTTTAAAAAAAGCAACCCAAAATGAATTGACCTCATATTGACAATTTAGGCAACAGCAGATTAAAACAGATTGGAACTGCACTTTTAGTTAGAAGATCATGCTGTTTACTACTTGTGTCATGAAAACACAAAAAGAATGACATTGTTTTTGTAGTTAGAAAAATATAGCAAAGACAATAGTTGGGATACAGCTCAACCATTGATCAAATAACATCATTTAGATTTCACAGATAACTCTTTATTATGACTGTTATCCATATTTATGCTAATGTGCTAATTACCACTAATGCAGGAAAAGGGGAGGTTGACAACTTTTAGGGTCAAGTTCAATGTGAAATCAACAGAGCATGAAAGCAAGATGTATACCTTGTGGAACTGGAGTGCCAGGTTGGAAACAATAAGCAAGAAAAAGTCTATGGAGTTTTTCAGTCATCCATATCATGGTTGTCTAAAACATGCTTTTTCAAGAGGCAACTGGACTTTCTGGTTTTTCTCTGAAGACATTTGATTTCTCATCCAAGAAACTTCTTCAGTGAGCCATGTGCAGATCTGTACATTTTTCCCCCTTTGCTACGCGCATGGGTGTGGCCAGCACATGACGCATCCGGCCTCCGGGTTGGGAGTTTGTCAGCCCTGTTTTAGAGAGTCATTGAGTCCACCTGGAGGTTCGTCTGTGTCATCAGGGTCACCTGAGTAGTGCAAAATTGAACAGCTCTCTCTCAGCAGAGGGGGAGGGATAAGACATCATCTATCTCCAGTCTACAACACAGTCCTTTCAACAGTTCCAAGAAGGCTCCACACCTATTTGCACTACTCAGGTGACCCTGAACCTCCAGGTGGACTCAATACCTCTCTAAAGTAGGGCTGACAAACTCCCAGCCCTCAGTCCGGATGTGTCACTTGCTGACCACGCCCACGCCCAGTTTAGTGAAGTAGAAAAAAGTCCTGACATGACACGACACTGCTCTGACAACATGAGTTTGACATCCCTGCTCTAAAAGAATGCAAATGACCAGCTGTCTGCAAGGAGTGTAAATCCTTCCATTCCCCACCATCCAGTCAGAGCTGAAGAAGCTTCTTGCATGAGAAGCGAAACATCCTCAATGTCTCTGGAGCCTAGTTCTTTGCTTGAAGAAGCTCAGAAGCTTTGCTTGAAAAAGCTCAGAGAGCAGTAATGACTCCATATTCACTACTGGTTTGGGGAAAGAGTGGGCCTTCAGTATGATGAGGTTCATTTGAATCTCAGGAGAACATCATTCCAGGGAACAGGTATTGCTATCAAGAAGGTGCTTTGAAGTGTTGGATTTCATTGATAGGAAGTACAGTAACTATGTTAAATAATTGCTCAGAATGAATGTGAAAAAGAACTGCCACAGATTAAGAAACAGAAAAGGCAAACCAATTGATGGGAATTGCCAAGAAAAGGAAAGAAATCCAAAACCAAGAAAGTCAATAATCTAAGGAAGGAACATTACAGAGAACTTTTGGAAGCAGTATTATAAAACATCTGAAAAGACAAAAGATCTCAGAACCCAGAAGGAAGTTTCAACATCAAATTGGTATGCAAAAAGATGCCAATGGACAGAAAGTAACTGATACAAAGAAAAATAAAAAAAGAGGTAAGGAGGAATTACAGATGTAATTTTGTACAGTAGATGTCAACATCTAAGATACATTAGAAGATTCTCTTTATTTGTACAATTCTCCAAAAGTAATTGGAGGATGTTAGAAGTAGCAGGAATTGATGAAACATCTATTGAAATATTTCAAGCAACAAAAGAAATAGTAAATACTCTAACCAATCTATGTCAGGAAATACAAAAATGACAGTGTTCAACAGATTGGAAGGGGTCAGTCTTCAATATCAATACAAAAGAAACAACATATAACGGAGTGTGCAAAGTACTGTACAATTTCCCTAACTTCACGTACTAGTATAGTAGCATGTAAAATTAAGATCATATAATAAATACTCCAGAGACAGTTTAGTGTAGTTGTTAAGCTATCAGGTGAAAAACCAGGAGACTGTGAGTTCTAGTCCTTCCTGAGATTCAGCTGGGTGACCTTGAACCAGACACTCAGCAATGCAAACCACATCTAAAAAACTTCCAAGAAAATTGCAGAGACTAGTTCTGGAAGTTGCCAAAAACAAAAATGGTCTCAAAGGCACAGAAAAAGATTAAAATAAATACTTAAGATCTTTCAATAAAGATTATGGCTCATGGGAAGAGAAATCCCACTGTTGACGCTGGTTTTAGAAAAGGGGAGAAACAAGACATTATTGTTGCTGCATTGTTACTGCAGTATAATAATTTACTGCATTCTGGGTAACTGAGAAAGGCAAAGAATGACAAAGAGAAGTATGTAGGTGTATATGTGTGTATTTATATACTGTATTTAGGTATGTGTATCAACTGATTCTAGAATGAACTTCAGTTGTGTTGGGTATACAGGCTGTGGAATGTACTTAAGAAAATAGAGATCCCAGAACATTTTACTGTATTCTACTCATGAGTAACTTGTACATAGGACAAGAAGCCACTTTCTGGATGGAACATGGAGAAACAGATTGGCTCCAGGTTGGTAAAGTAATGAGACAAGGCTGTGCATTTTGGTTATTATTTATTCTTATTTTTTTCAACCTACAGACTGAATATATATATATTGAGAGAGTAGACATTGGAAGTAGATGAGTATGCTTTTAAAACTGGAAATACCAATAGCCTGCATTATGCTGATGAGACTACCCTGATAGCTGAAAATACAGATGATCTGCAGAGCTCTAATAATGACAGTCATGTCATGCTGGGACAAAAATAAACGATGATTAAATATAAGGAAGATCAAACTAATGATAGTTTTCTGTCTCTCTATTCCTTAGAGAGGGGCAAACGGCAAAACATATGTCTTGATGTCAATGTATAAATATGGTGACTTACATTCTTGCATTGATTATTAGGACACAAATATGTTAGAGTGGCATTTGTGTTATATTGTCAACTGCATCCATATTTTTCCAACATCATTGCTCGCTGCAGATTCTTAAACTTATCTTGATTATTCTTGATTCTAATCCAGATCACTGGCACACAGATTATAACTTCCTTTCTTCTCCTGGCAAACTTGCACCAGTTTGTAACCATTACTTCTGTTCAACCATCCCTGTTGCACAAAATTAACACAACACAATATGTAGTTCATTCAGGACTGCCTGATTCTCGTATTACTGCAGAGATTGATTTTATACTTTACACTGAATCAATATGCCTAACTGAATTATGAGAAGGGATTGGTGAGAATTTAATTCATTTTTTTAAATTGAGAGGTTAACAAAATCTACACATTTCTTTACAAGTGAGACCAAAATCACTTCTTCATGGAGCAAAAAATGAATTAGACAGATTTGTTCCGTCCAGGACTGGAAATTTACAAACTGGAATTGAATCCATGTGCATTCAGCCATATTTATGTCAATGAATTGGTGCTCCCACTTTTTTTTCTCCTTGCATTTTCTCACTTTTGCCAACTATATGGCAGTCAAGCACTCTGGCCAGAAATCAACATGCCTTCAGAGTTTGGTTCATATAGACAAACAGTTTATTTTATTTTTTTCTGTTTTTAATTTGTAATTATATTATAATGGACATTTGTAAAGCTCTCCAAATTGCAGATACTCTGTTGTTTCCCATCACAGTAAATCTCCATTAGGATTGAGGGTTGGAAGTGTGGTATGGTGTGGAAAATACTACTTTTTGCCAAACCAATTAAGTTTCCTTTTTTTTTTTTTCTGTGTCACATCTACTATGTTTTGAATTACAGCTCCAATAGTTTTTACTTTGTGATCTGAAAGTGAAAAACTTTAATTTATGTAGTGGGAGGGTGGATCAACCAATTGTTTATAGAGGAGAAAACAAAAGTAACATGGCATTAGAAGAAATACAACCACATTACAGTAGTTGTCATCTCTGCCTGAAATCAAAGGATGTGCTTTGATTCAGCAGGTGTGTTGCAGATTTCCTGACAACAAAAAGTCATGAACCGTAAGCATAAACATTGCATCAAATCTGCCAAGTAATCTAGGAAACTATTTATGCTTTTGGTAAACAGATTTCTCTCACACTGTTTTCAATGGTATTACTTTCACTGAACAATCACAACATGTTCTAACAATTCTTCTAAGCTTCAGTAATGAATATCCGCATATGTTTTGGAAGAATACAGGGCTATCTGCCAATATGGGTGCTTCAAATTTCCTCTCTTCTCAGATCATTCCAGAACTACTGTTTGCTTCTGAATTAGAAACACATTTCCAACTCTGCCTTGGTCTGTTTTGTAATTGCATGAAATGTGTGTACTGTGTATATGGGTAGTCTTCATTTAATGATTGTCTCAGACTGCGCTGCTCACAGTTATGATGGAGATGAAAGAATAACACAGTGACCAATGTCCACATTTATGACCTTTCCAGCATTTTGTCCTCAGCCACGTTTTCACATTTAGATCAGTTAATATATGTTCTTCTGTGCCTGATCGGTCTCTTTATTTTCTTTTTATCCTCCTTGCAAAGTGGAAAGATTGCCTAAACAAGCAATATCTTACTTTTCTCTGCCATGCAGAAATGCTAATCGTAAGTTAACAAGCTCAATTTTATTATCTTAATTAGTTGATTAGAATACTCAAAACAGGAGATGGTGAATGGATCAGCTCCTTAGAATTCTCCTCTGAATCAAGGAGAGGACTAGACTCACCCACAAACTTTGCTCCATACAGAGGCTCCCTACAAAAAAAAACATAAAATAGCAATCTCCAAATACGAACAATTGATTCTCTTCTTGCTAATTACCCCAGCACTGGGGTGAGCATTCCAGGGAGCTGGGAGGGGGGGGGGAAGAGCTATATTTTTTCCCTTTTACCAAGATTCCTCATGAATTGACTTCAATAAACTTTCCCTGTCATTTGCCTCACCTTGCTGTTTGAGTCATATCCCCCTTATGCGGTAAAGAAAGGAAAGTTGTAAAAACTGTCACAGTTAAATAATTTTCACTAAGCAACTTTGCTTAACAAAAAAATTGTCATTCCCCATTACAGTTGCTAAACGGGGACTACAGTAAAGTTTGTAGTGCGTGCGTGTTTCATAACATATTTTTTCACTTACCCCTCTAAAAATTGTATTCCTTAATATTTTCTTCAATTTGTTTCAACCTTCCTTCTTCTATGTTACTGATTACAATGGTAAATCAAAGAGACTCCACTATCAAATCTGCAAGAGCAATTAGTACATAATCAAATATACAAGCTTTTACTATTTTTCCAAATATGTAGGATGGGTAATATACAGCTCTTGACTGCACCGTATTTCTATGCAAATAAGAGTTAATTAACTGTGAATTTTTGAAAAACTGTGTCATTGAACTATAAATCAATAATGTTGTTATAAATTACAAAGATAGTACATTGAACCTCTCTCTTTACCCTGCCTAACATCATCTATATTGACATTTTCTGTCAATAAATAATAATGTCACATCTAATAGGTCATGCACTTGATTTAATTCTGGCTTGGTGTAAAACTATGTTGTTCTGCCAAATATAATGGAGAAGGAAAGGTGTATATATTAATTATATATATGCACTTTTCTGCTGATAAAATAATTGGTCATCACAGGTTTTGAAATGGTGCCTACAATAGAAGTAGAAGCATAGTGCCAGGCTTATTTCAAAATATTGGGTTCAAATACACATAACAAGAAAATGTAGCTTTTTCATATAGTCCATATATTTTATGGCAATATACAATAAAATATATGCTCCTTTATCATAGTATAGTGCCCAATTAGAAAAAGAAAACTCAGGACATATCGGTTGAAAACATGTGGAAGAGGCCTTCACTCATTAAAGAGAATTCTCTGTTTCATGGGGATAAGGTATAATGAGGCTAACATGTCAGGCCATTCATTAAATTCACAATTGACCAAGCATTTGAAAAGTCTGAGCTGCTTCCTTCAACAAGCTAACCTGTGGGATCTCATGGCTTGTTCATCAGACCCTAATCTTTTATCTTCATGAAATATACACAGTATTTTCAGATATTTTATCGTTTCTTTGGATGCAAAGCTATGAAAGACACATCAACACATGCCTTTTTGAAAGAATAATGAAGAGCTGTTCAGAATTTACCAAAGCATTTATCATTTTCTGAAGTGCAGAGACTCTTGGGGAAAGCCACAATATTAGTGTGCCTGAGTGCTGTCACGGGTAAGCTCCAGAAAAATACCTATTATACAATAATGAGATCTGCACTTACTTTCACCAGCTGCAGGATAATAAGATATCTCTTTTATCTTTCAATAAATGTCATTTCCTACTTAACAAGTCATGGTGGAATGGCAAAAAATGATGCTTCATTTGGGGAAATTAAGATCTGACAATAACTTTACCATGGAAACTTTTAGAAAATATCAATTGCTGGTTTACAGTATACATTAGGACATATTTTTATAGATTCTGTAGTGACTTTACACTCAACAAGGATACTTATTCCAAATGAAAGGTTTTTTGCATGTCTTTTTCATGGTCCAGAGAAAAAAAGATGCAAAAAATAAAAAGTAATGTGAAAAAAAAGGCCTAAACTAAAATTAGAACTGTGCCTTTGCTATGCCACTTTCCTTGTTCTTTACTAAATTTGATTAAGCATAGTCAAGAAGAAAGGAAAATTGAACATTGGGAGATTGAAAAATGACTTTCAGAAAAGCGGATCTTGAAGAGACAGAAATGAGCAAATATTTAGGAAAGCAATGTGTGACAATCAAAACAAGGATTGCCAGGTAAGAAAGAGATAACTGAAATCCAGCAGAAATTGTGAAACAGAATTCAGTAAGGCAGGTTTCTTTATTGATAGCGACTGCAAAATTGGAAGGCGGGGGGGGGGGGTATCCACAAGTCACAATAGTTGATTTGTAAGTGCTCCACTGTTGAAGAGTCCAGAGTATCGATATCCTGTTTTGTTTCCATTTTTGATCCTAAGGGTGGTAAAGAGAGTCTTTTTGATATCTTGGGTGTTCTTTTATGTCCAGAAAAACAAATGCAAATTTACAACTTTTATTAAAACAAAAACAAATAGCTTCACTCAGACATTCTCACACATATGTATACCTATCTAAGCAAAATTCTTTCTAACCAATTCTGATATTTCTCTTTCCAATGTGAGGACAGACTTTTCTTTGAGAATTGTACAGAATGTGGGGATTAAATATTTTGCCTGAGCTAAGAATTCTCTCGGAATGTCTCTGATTTTGAAGACAGAAACCCAAAATGTGGCTTAGATATTCAAACATCACAGGATTACAGCCTTAATATCTGATGTGACTTTAGTATAATTTATTTAGATATTCAGAAATTCATTTTGTATTGTTTACAGAATACATAAGACATATATCTTAGATTTGCATTCATTTTATAGAGAATATTGTTTTATGGTTTGTTTATTGTGTCTTTTCAGAACCCCGAGTCTTTAAGTGTTTAAAACTTTTTAAAATCTCACCCTGCTGTCATACTTTTAATTTACATTTATTTTAATGCATTCTAATGTTAAAGCTTATATTTATGAAAAACTCAAAGGGTTCTGACTAGAAGACATCCTAAAATGCAAGAAATAATTATGACTTTCTCAGAAACATAAAACAATGGCTAAAATAATGCTAAATATAAAACCAAAAAAGCCATAACAATTACATTTTACATTATTAAAATTTGCAGCCTTCCAATAAATGCTGTCATCAGTGTCATACACATTGTTTTAAACAATTTTGTGCTAGTTGTATCATTTGGTCAACTTCTGATTCTACTGAAAGCAATTTCACTAACCATTTCATTTATTTAATCTGTATCAGCTACATTCAAAAAACAAAGAATGCTTATTAATTCAATGGTCATCACTGACCTACAGAAATCAAAATATTTATTCCACTATTAAAAAGTAACTTGTTGTTTAATAGGATTGAATTGCTGCCCCTCAGGTCAATTGTCTGAAAAACAAAGAGGATCCAAGGCCAAATTTTAAAAACTGAGAAAAAGTTTCTGACTTAATAATGGACATGTAAATATTCTGCTTTATGTGAATGACATAGCATTGATGCCATACACATAGGTAGCGATGGAGGACCTCTATGCAGGTTTGACTCATACTGTGCATTCAACTATTTAAACATCAGTAAGTCCACAACCAAGACTGTTTTTTGAGTGGGAAGAGGCAGACCAGGTATAACTGGAACATGGATAGGGAACAAACAGATCAGGTTAACTCCTATCTATGCTTAGGAACTGTTTTACAGAAACAGGTTCTGGGGTTCATATGTTAAGAGTTGTTCTTTAAAGGCTACCACATGTGCCAATGCCATAAGGATGGCTCCTTTAAGAGTTGTCAAGAAGAATTGCAACAGAACCAAGTAACTTTTTCCTACTTTGGATCTGCATATTGTATACTTCTAATTCTGTGGCCATCGAGTCTTACTTAGACTCTTTTTAAATGGCATTTTCATCCTTATGGATGGTTCCTCAAACAGTCAGGTAGATGTTCAGAATGGATTTGCCATTTTTATCCACTATCGGATCCTTCCCAAGGACCTGGGATAGGCAGATGTGGAAGCTTGATGGGGTATCATTGCAGGATGTAAGCTGTTCTGAGTAATGTTGCTTTTTGCAATTGACTGATGGTGAATTTGTTTATGCCAATGGTGTTCCAGAGGTGCTCCTGTTGGTTTGGGATTGCACTAATAGGCATCTATTACTATTATTACTATCTTTGCTTTCTTTTGATACAGTCATTCTATTTCTATTTGCAGGTTTTGTATTACAATTATTATATTTTTATTATTGTACTTCTCCCCCAAATAGTGATCACTTTCATATTTCATTTCATAGAAATATAAAATATAAGGCTTGGGATGTATTTTGGAAATCCTCCCATTTTCCTATTTGCTTAGTGAAGGAATCCAGTACTGCAGCATACCTAATAGACAGTTTTCCAACCTCAGTACAGGAAAGGAAAGTTCACTACATCTCAAGATACCCTGCTTCATTATTTTTGAATAATTATATAGTTTCACAACAATACATTTAATTATTAATTTTAATATAATTCAAAAATAGTTTTGAATAATTATTATAAGTTTTTTCTGTTAGAGTTATTTTTCCCAATGTCCAACCAAGGTCTATTTCCTCATAGTTTAAACTCTGTGTTTCTTGTCCTGCCTTCTGTACCAACTCTGAACAATTCAGCCGTTCTTATGTATATGACATTCTTCAATTATTTGAACATAGCTGTCATGTTTCCTTGAAATTTCTTGGAATCTTCTCTACTTCAGGCTAAATATACCCAATACTACCAACCATTTTTTCTTCCATAGCTTATTTCTTATCTTGGCTGTGTCCCATAATTGCTGAGCTCTAAAGATAATGACTTTTGATCTTGACTTTATAGTTTTTGATAGTTGATACAGCCCAGAATTGCACTGCATTGCATTGTGTTGCATTCCTTTGTTTTGTTTTCCCTTTCACAGCTACGTCAAACTGTTGGTTGAGTTCTCATTTAGCTTTGGATTCAGCCACACACACACACACACACACACACACACACACACACACACTACATACATATATTCCTAGAATGAAACAAACAAAATGTTAAAAAGTTATATTTATGCACTTATTTACCAAGCACATCTAAATTATATTAAAGTAACCAAAACATTTTTACAATCCCCAAGGCATGTCACGAAATTTGAGCATCCCTATTGTTTGGAAATTGAAAGTTGAAAAATTTGACATGTCCTAGCATGGTACCCCTCAAAACATGCTCATATCTTCCAGCTATAAAAGCACTTCCCTCCTAAAAAAAAATATACTAAACAGCTGAATTATAAATAAAAGGGAACCAATAGATAATGATTTGATCCGAGTGAAAAATGTCATATTTTAGTAATTGTCTTTTCTTGGAATAGGCCTTATTGTTCAAATTTACTATATTTCCTTATTTAACACCGAATAAAAATATTTCATATGTTTGAGGCTGTAAAGGCAAACACTAGATATTGAAATCAAATGTGTCTAATCCTAAATATCTGTGCCTACTCAGGAGTATGTCATCTTTTCTTCAGGAAGAGCCACTATCATGCATGTAAACAGAAAATTAAGGTCCAAGTAGTCATTTTCCCCCCCAAACGCTTTCCTAATCAAACTAACTGAAAGAAAATGCAAATTTGAAAATTCAAAAAATGCATGTATTACACCATTGACTATAAATCAAAGAATATCAATAGTTGGTGAAGCCTGAATAAAATAAACCTGGCATTAAAGACAAGATTTATAATTATTGTGCAATGTCAGTTTAAGAAGATTTGCTTAGAAGTCAGCTGCACTCTGTTCAATGGGGCATTCACCCAGATAAATGTGCATGAAACTGTAACCTAGATTCCATGAGAGAAACAGGCTTAATCCACCGTTGCAATTCTTTAGCCATGCTTCAAGAAACGATACTCCATATTAGAGCTAAAATAGCAAGCTCCAATTGCTTTGGTACAGCTAAAATGTTCTCCTCATTTACTACTCTTACTCTAAAGAGATTGGATTTTAAAATTAATTTCCATGAAATGGGCAGGGGGAGAGAGGGAGTAGCTGCTAAAGACAACTTTTGTGATAGGTGTAACTATTTATCAGCTTTAGTTCCTATGGCTGTAAGATTGTTATGCAGTAACTCAGCATTGATGGTTAGGCTTGCAATATGGTTACACAATTACACTTGGTGTGACTATTCAATTGATCAAATCCAGGCTTCATAGAAATAAAACATATATTTTTATTTTATAAAACAATAAAACAGCAATCCATTTCCCAGATCTCCTTTTCTGCTTGTTACTTCTGTACATTTTTTTTTTCATTTCAGTCAATGAGAGACATGACTTTTTCTGATTGCTGTGGCCCACGTGACTTATCCTGAAGTGTTTTCTGATCTTTACATGACAGCCAAGCAGTTGGCAAAATTTAAAATAAAGCATCTACAAAAGTTGAACACGAAGGCAATAACAATGCTTGGGTTATAGATGAAATTAAATTTCCATTTCCATGACAAATATCTGGACATATGGACTCTCATAAACTTTAAGCAGCAGCTTCAGCCGTATCTCTGGGTGCAGCAGTTAGCGGAGCTGAAAAGTCTGACAAATGAAAAATAGCACTGCATCTCACAATTGCAAGGTCACCAGTAATTGATAGTTTGAATACATTTACATATATTATTTCCCAGCTTCTGAGTGAGAAGAAAAAGAGGGTGACCGTATGTAGAGGAAAGAGGTAAAACAACAAAATTGGATGAGGTGATGATATGCTCAACTTATTGTAGCAAGATGTAGGATGTAAGAATGATTCCCTCATCCCCAGGAAAGAATAGAACAGAATAAAATTCTTTATTGACCAAGTGTGATTGGAGACACAAGGAATTTGTCTTCCATGCATAAGCACTCATTGTACATAAAAGCTATAAGTGATAAATCATGATCATAGTCATCATAAAAATAACATTCATCATAAATCATAAGATACAACACAGTGATAGAATCAACATAAATCTTACTAGGAAACTAAATAAAACAATGTAAATCGTAAAGATACAAGCAACAAAGTTAAAAGTCATAAGTAGAAAAGGAGATAGGTAATAGGAAAGATGAGAAAAATAATCTTAACAGTCTTACTAAATAGTTTGACAATGAAAGGAAAAGACACCAAACTTGTATCTTCTTCACTATGCAGATAATTCCCCCCTTCCTTTTTTTTTTGGCATTTCTCCCAAGTGCATGGTGTAGCCATTCAGTCAATTTCTAAGAGACTAGCTATAAACTTTCTTACAGTTTAGTTTCAAGTTGTGCAGATTCCCAGTGTCACTAGCCTCTCTAATCAAACCATTTGTAATCAAAGCCAAGGGATGTTGCAAAGGAATAAGGCAGGGCTGAGTAAATATGGGCCCTGTATGAAGTGTGGATTTCAACTCGAAGCATTCCTGAGGCGGCATGCCAGCTCAGGAATTCTGGAAGTTAAAATCCACAGGTCATAAAGGAGCCATAGTTGTTCACCCTTGGAATAAGGCAACCAAAATATTTTCATGCTCTTTCTTTGCACTTGCTGATTAAGCAACTAGTATTTCTTCTATACTTATTTTCAATGATAAGGAACCTGACAGAGCTCTATTTGAACCATATGACGGGTAAATGCTCATCCTCAGCATAGCTATAGAAGTGAATGGAAAGGAGGAGAGAAAATATAGCTGTTTTATGTATTAATACACTCCAACTTGGTCCACACTTTCCAAAAGGACAAAGTAAGACCCTATGTGCCATTTCCCTTTCAGGCTTACGCAGTTCTCTGAATTTTGCAAGGCAATTCTCTGATTGAGTAATGAGTACACACATTAGGGGAAATTGTCTACAAAAATGTATGCACTGGGAAAATTGTTTTCACAAAAACGTGCATCAGGATTAATAGATGCCAAAATAGGTTAATGGCCTGCTGCTGAATGCCCAATCAGTAAGTGGCACAGCAATAGCCAGCTTAGTCTGGGCCTTAGAAATGTAGTTTAGAAATGTCTCTAGGTGAGACAAGTAAATCACTCCTATCTAGCCTGCCTAGATTCGTAAGAATTTGTCTGCTTCAGAAAAAGCCTTCTTTTTTACTCCATGGAAGGACTATAAGAGATGATCTTTCTACCGGTAAGCAAACTGTTTTACTCATGTCATATCTTGCTGCTAACCAGGTAGATTGTTCATTAATTTTATTTTTAATTGTATTTTCCATTTATCCTTTTTAATTTTCCCCTTTGATGTTGTTAATTTATTAAATAAATGCCTAGAAAAAACAGCCACCTTCGGACATGTTACTCAAAGCTTCACAAACAAATGCAGAAAGAAATACACGTGTGCTGCAGGAAAAAAAAAGAAGCAAATATTGAGAGCCAGATTGGTCTAGTCTAGTGGTTACGGCACCAGGCTAGAAACTTGGAGGCAGGAAAACCTAAGGGTTGTTTTTGTGGGGAAAACAGCAAGAAGTAGTAGTATTAGATATGTTCACTGCCTTCTGTTCTTTATAAAAATAATAATGGCTGGGTTAACAAAATACTTAAGAACCCGTCAGTAGATAATTTATCCATCCCAACTAAAATTGCTGGATTACTTCTGAGAGATTGCCCAACTGTATATATAAGTCTTTAGACCGGAAGGCTGGCTAGGTACAGAAAGCCAATTTTAGGATCAAGGAAAGACAAAACTTTTACTTCTGTATAGAAGCAGAAGAGGACAACTCTAGATTTCACAGCTAAAGAGTGCACCAGAAATCAGGTTATTTTTATACAATTTACCCCAAGAAAGAAAAGAAAATTGATGATTGGTTACAAAGTTATACAATAGATACACAAAAGCACAAAGCAAAGGCACCCCCCTAATACTTTATTAATTACTTAATCCTATTTATTGTCATAAAAATTGACTACCCTATTTTTTTTACTATGCTAATGATAAACTTTGCTCACCTCTGGATCCTTGTCTGGATGCCATTGCTAACCATTGCTTAAGATAAATTTCACACCACCTTCCTTGATTCCAATAACAGGTGTGCTTGCAATTAGCTGAGTGTCAAAGCTGTTAATTAATCTATATAGGAGATATTTGTGATCAAGCCTATGGAGTGTTGGGGTCGACCCCCTCTAAATCTTGCTGGCAGATGTTAAAATAAATGCTATTATGGCAAGCGAAGGCACAACTAATAATTCTGGCTAAAGTTAATCCATAGCTTACAAAAGTCTCTAATTACTTAATGTTAATAAAAATTAGGCAAATTTCCACTTTTCCTATAAATCAACAGTGATATTTGCTTATAAACTCTTACTATGACTCAAGGAATAAAATTGAGGAAAGTTCATTCAAAGGCGACTCTACAATCATGCCCCAAAAGCAACCTAAAGTTGCTCTTGAGGCATATACATGTCATATTCAAAGTCCCCACAAAGAGCTTTAAAAACTGTAAAAATTTGATTGTACTTACTTTAAAGAGATGAGGCTGCAACTCCATCCTTCTCACCACCTGGAGAACAGCAGATGACTTCCCAATGATATAACCAAATCATAGGCATAGACAAGTTTGGGACATTATGGTCCTTTTGGGAGAAGTTTCAAGAGCTTTAAGGATAAAAATGAAAATACCAGACATTTGAGAGGCAGACTGCTCTTCAGCCCAACTTAAAAGACTCTGAAGCAGGCCCAAATGTTGCATAATGGCTGAATCTCAACAGCAAATCCAGTGCTTTTGGGAGAGAAGGTGAAACAAGTGCAATTTGCTTCCCATAAATCTACCATCTTATTTATACTTTTATTTAAAAAGAAAAAAGAAAATGAAAATGAACTGCTTAAATTTAGATGCAATATTTTAGGGTGCTGGAGGCATGTAAATGGGTGCTCATCCCTGATTGCAAGGATCAGTTGTTATTTGAAAGCTGTTGGATACAAGAATCTCTTAAACAGTTTTTAACAATCAGCAGAAAGGATCTGGAGATTAACTCTGGATACTGATGCTGAAAAAGCCTGTCTTTTTCAGAGCAAACAAAATATTTAAATTTCAGCTTCTCCAATAATTTCTCAGTTTCTTTAAAATAAAATAAAAAAGCCAGCCAAGCTGAATTTCTAATAAAATCAGCCAAAGGCAATTAAGTCACTCCAATTGTGAGGTCTCAATGTTGCTTTATGGTGGCAGAGGCGGAAGGGAACCAAAAGTCATACTAAATCACATTTAAATTAGGACTAAGCCAATATGGAGAAGTACATACAGGTAGTCCTTGCAACAGTTCATTTAGTGATTGTTTGAAGTTACAACGGCACTGAAAAGTTATTTATGACAATTTTTCACACTTATGACCTTTGTAGCGTCCCTATAATCATATGCTTAAAATTCAGATGTGTAGCAACTGGTTCATACTTATGATGGTTGCAGTGTCCCAAGGTCATGTAATCACCTTTTGCAACATTTTTTACAAGCAAAATCAATGAGGCAGCCAGATTCACTTTGTTACTAAACAACTATAGTAATTCACTTAATATATGTGGCAAAAAAGGTCTTTATGAAATAGGGGAAAACTCGCTTAACAAATGTTTCACTTAACAACAGAAATTTGGGGCTCAGTTGTGTTTGTTGGTAGAGGACTACTTGTATAAGTTTGGACATTTTATAGAATCGTTCAACAAGGAAGGTGCCATCTAAAGGAAGACATCAAGAAGCAAGAAAGCACGCAATTAAGCCAGGCATTTCAGCTATAAGAAATAAAATGTGAAGTCCCTTTAAAGTGGAGATCGTAAACTAAATAAGGTTATTATCTGAGTCAGGTTTAACTTACCATTCATGGCTTCATTTCCATTAATTCAGATACTACAACAGATTGTTTGTTCCCACTCTGCCTCTTTCTATGGGAAAAGCACCCAGACTCCGGATTAGATTGGAAACAGAATTAAAAACAAAGATAGTCTTAATATGAGCAAAGGCTCATGTTTCTGAGTCCAGCTTAAACAACTATTTCAATGCTAAAAGCCTTAGTCTTTTAGTCTGCCTTCACTAATATCAGCCTGCCCTTCAGCTGAATTCTTCTCCTTGCAAACAAGCTGTTGAGAATAATGTTGATCTAAGGTTAGATCTATTCGAGTAGCCTCTTTTGATGATGTCTAGAATCTAGATCTTTTCATGTGACAGAACTTTAGGGGAAAAAAAAACCACTCAATAGTTTATCTAGATGAACTGAAAAGGGCTGGTTCACTATTCAGCTCCATGTTTTTAGTTTTTACTGAAACTGTTTTACCTTGCTATCCTGATGTCTATTTTGAGTCACTGATGCTTTTTATTCACTTGTTTTAACAGTTTTTAGCTGTGTTTTAGTTATCTACTAAAAGTAGATAGCAATTATCTATCTAAAGAAAATACTAAAATGCTTAAACACTAAAACTGCTGCTTATGCCAAAGCTGTGGCAACCGCCTTTTCTGATGAAGAAAATGGAGAAATAGAATAAATAACACAAGAAATTATGTTATAATAAAGGTAGCTAATTAAACAAAATATGACCTCATTTTCACATCACTAGGTTTTTTAAAAAGCACAACACTATGTATTGTACTTGTAAAAAGTTTGTATAAATAATATATTCTTAGTTTCTGTAGTCATTTCTGGAACTTTGACCTTCCCAGATGCAAAATCTAGAAACTTTAATTCCTAAAGGAAAAAAATGTATCAGCCATTTGCAAGAACAATTTCCCATCAATAGTCAAGAGATTTTTTATTTTCTTGAATAAAATGTGTTGATCCAAACATGCTAGTGACTCTGAAAAATAAGATATGAACATTAACATCTAAAGATAGGGATATATCTGTAATTTGTTTAAGTAAATCTATGGATATTTTACTGCAAGGACTTTTAAACCTGGACTCATTATGTTAGCCATACATATGAAACAATATTTGTCTAAGTGATCAGAGGCCTAATTAGATAAATGACACCTTGATTTACCAGACCTCAGTACAATGGCCTATGCATGGATAGACCAGATTTTGGGAGCAATGATGACATTCACATGATGATATCATCAAATGATCTAAATCACAATGAATTACATTGGTGTTTAATGGACATTCATAAGTAACAAACACCAATTTTCCACAGTTAGTCCATTAAAATGAGGTTTTATTCTACTCAGTTGTCATGCTAAGTGTGATAGCCGAGTGTGCTGTGTAAGCAATTAATCCTCTTAAGACCTTGGCAACCTTCCTATTACCAGCAATGAAACTTTGAGCTTTATAAGTATGGATAAATTGTTACTTCACTTGGAATATATTAATGTTCCTATCTAGCTTTATTTGATTAAATGCTATTGAGTTGGTGTTGACTCTTAGGAACCACAAAGATATTCCCCAGGACTAGGTCTATTTAGACACTGCATTTAAAAAGTAGAAAATATAGATGTAAAACCACCAGCCTTCAGAGATTAATGCTATAGGCAAGATGTAGCGATATTCAGATAAGATGCTAATCTAAAATAAAAGCGGGTTAGGTAGATTATAGTTGTCTTAATATATTTGATTTGATGATTCTAAGGCATAATATGGTTTATTTGTTTGCAGTTGTGAATAGCAACTTTATTTTGAGACTGATTTGGGGTTTAACCTGCTCTGTAAAACCAGCTTGAATATACCCTTGTGGTAGGATTTCTTAACCGGTCTCCATTCCCCATAGCACTGTTTTGTACACTAGGACACAAAACATATTGGGTTATATGGAAAACCAGAACTCAAAGGCTTATTTACGTTTAGAGCAGCCTTCTAAAATGTTCACTGAAAGTAACGAGAATTCTCAAAAGTGCTTTTTGTCAGACTACATTTGAAGCATTGCTTTCCTCGAAGCAATGATATTCATAATGTCTGGTCCCTTCTGAAGAGGTGGATTTAAGGTGGGAAAAAATTGTTGAAGCCAAGCACTTCTTTTTAAAAAGGAAAAAGAAACACTTTATCCCTTCTCAGTCCATGTACAGGTAGTCCTTGACTTATGACCACAACTGAGCCCAACATTTCTGTTGCTAAGAAGGCAGTTGTTAAGTGAGTTTTGCCGCATTTTACAACCTTTCTTGCCACAGTTGTTAAGTGAATCTGGCTTCCTCATTGACTTTGCTCATCAGAAGTTCACAAAAGGTAACCACGTGACCTCAGCTGCCAAATATCTTGTCATGGAGTTGCACAGCTACTGTTCAGATTAAGTCAGAGACATAAACACAAACTTGTAACATTTAAATTTACAGCAGTCTTTTATCATCGTCCAGAAAAGGAAGGACACAAGAATAGTCAGGAACACAGGACTATCATGAGGTAAATCTAAACAGTATATAAAACACAAAGAAAAAGGAGGGGGGAAAAGGGAAATCCCCCCTTTATACTTACAGCAACTAATCATAGCATAGATTGCATCATGCATGGGTCAGCATTTTCTAACTAATCAACTACAACCGTGTGTTCTGGCCTATTGTACACTTTACTGTTCCAGCTACTAAATTCAATATCCTAACATATATGAATTTTGATCAGGTGATCACAGGGATACTGCAAGTCGTAATTATGAAAAATGGTCATAGGTCATTTTTTTTCAGTGACGTTGTAACTTTGAACAGACACTAAATGAATGGTTGTAAATCAAAGACTACTTATTTCTACTTTGCTGTGGATTTAAAGGTACAGAAGTCAGTCCTCCTTTCCCTCTATTTGTGTCAGGGATGGACAAAATTGAAAGAAAAGCAATCCTTTCTGCATTTCTCTTGCAGGTTTTATCACAGCTGTATGCAGTTGTATGTATACTGAATGATCATTAACCAAAGACAGTTGAATTCACAATGAAATATTGCAGGGATGTATTTCTTTTTAGGATTCCAAGCAGGGAGCCAGTCACATCCCTTTCAGAAAATTCTTCTATTCACCCCTCTGCATATGCACATAAATTCATTCACACTACTCAATACTTGCCCAATATTATGTGGCTATTAAGAAGGTTCCCTCTGCACTGGATAGGTTTGAGAAAGTAATGATCTTTATTTTCATTTCAATATTAATAATTCTCCCTTGTGTGGATTATGTAGCCATTTAGCTTTTTTAGGGGGGAAAACTGTGACTTGTATATAAGGTATTGCTGCTCCTACTCGGTTTATGATTGCTGTGATAATGGGCCCATGTAAATGATCACATCATCATATAATGTGCCACATTTTCATTTCTTGCATTAATGTAAATTTCTTAGAGACCCAGGCAGACAGCAAATAGAAAATGTTAATGGCAGGTGGGTGGTTAAAATTAGGCTCATGCAAATCAGCCCTGATTGAATTCGAATTGGAAATTTGATATTTGAAGAGGGCAAGATTCAATTGGGAAGAAAAGAACAAGGGGATGACCAGCAGCCAGGTGGATGGACTCTGTTACAGCAATGCTGGCACATAATCAAAATCAATGATTCAATTTGAGTTTGTGATGTGAAATTCAATTTCTCCAGTGGGTATTATGCCCAACCCGATTTCAGCAGAACAC
Source organism: Oxyrhabdium leporinum (assembly GCA_032468155.1). Classification (NCBI taxonomy): domain Eukaryota; kingdom Metazoa; phylum Chordata; class Lepidosauria; order Squamata; family Cyclocoridae; genus Oxyrhabdium; species Oxyrhabdium leporinum. The sequence continues at coordinate 12,949 of JANHFL010004069.1, read as the reverse complement.
CTTCATAGGTTTCACTGCAATATGTTTTTGAAATCTTACAGCTGCAGCTTTTTTAAGACTGAGATAAGGGAAGGATGGTACAGAAATCTCCAGATTGCCCAATAAAGAATCTAAGAAAAAAAAAAGTGCCATATGCCAATGTAAAAGTTGCCACCAGCTCCTGCAAAAATGTACAAGACCTATATGTCTATGGAGATTCTCAGTCATTCAGGTCATAATTGTCCCAAAGGTACTTTTTCAAGAGGCAACTGGACTTTTTGGTTTTTCTTTGAAGACGTTTTTCTCCTCATCCAAGAACTATAATGCAGTGAGCCATGTGCAGATCTGTACATTGAGGAAACAAAAAAAAATACTTCATAAACACATGGTACAACATAGGAGAACAAACCCATCAGGACTAGATTCAGCAGTCCATCTGCATTTAAAAGACAAAAACTATGATTTGAATACTACTCTTTTAAATACCATTTTAAGTATCATGCTTGCTTTTCAATGCCTTTAAAATAGGAAATCGGGAAAATATTCTAATTAATGAAGACATGAATAAAGTAAGTCTAAGTTTGTAAGTCAATATGGGCTAGGAAAAGATTTTGTAAAGGTGAAGTAATAGATTAGAAACTCTTCACAAATGGTAGAAACACCATTGGTCTCTCATCTCTATTTCTAAAATAAGGTATTTCCAACATGTTGGCCAAGCTATGGATTGGCCCAGCCAACTGCTGGATTTGTTTTCTTTTGTCCTGGTGCGAAGTAGCCAATTATCACACAAGGCAGGAAATTGCAAATCCTGTTTATTCTGTAAGCAAAAAAGAAGTGTACTCTTGGGACTTGAATCATAGACTGAGACCCCCTAATACACAAATTAGTATAGCTTTTATACACTTTTGGAAAACAAAGGGACATGATTATTAGCAATCAATAGCCAACAAGCAATAAAGTATTCATACCCCTGGTAGAGGATGGTTCTTCCAGAAGGTGGATTCATTACTAAAATATTACAGCCCTAGCCCTTCTGTCTCTAACTGATAAAGCTGGTAATTAACTATGCAAAACTTTCTAGCTAATTTATTTACAATAAGAAAGGAGAGTTACTGAATCAGTTACTGGACTAGTATAAGTTCCTTGGTAATGACAATCACAGGCAGAGTGTGGAGCCCTAGAAAGGAAACAGAGACAAAAAAAAAGTGGAGTTAAAAAATGCAGTTTCCATGGCTCAGGACAGCCATGCCAGTCCTACAATTCCCCCATTTGATACTCTGGACCACAATAAACTGGAGGTGCTGAAGTGTCACTTTAATATAAACACAAGCAGTAATTAGGATCATGTAGGGCAGTATGTGAATTAAAGACCATAAGCCTAGCATTTGTTCTCTTAGGCAAGAGCCCCTTAAACATTGATCTACATAAATATTTGCATTGCAAGCAACTACATGTCATTATTCTACAACAATTAAAAGCAAAAAGATAAAAATAAACAAGGATTCTTACCATCCAAAAATAGGAAGCTATGAAGTAAGAGAATCCCCCCAAAAAGGGAAAAAGAGTCACCAGCATGCGCTGCATTATGAAAAGTGGCAGAATGTTGGAGGAGAACATGGACATCAGTAACAACTTTGCTTTGCTGATTAACATAAGTACAAAAGCTGGTTTACTACTAATCCTACAAAACCCTGTTGGAGACTGTGAACAATTGTTACTGTAAGGAGTTATAACAGAATAACAGAATTTGAAGGGATCTTGGAGGTCTTCTAGTCCAACCCCTGCTCAAGCAAGAGACCCTCTACCGTTCCAGACAAGTGGCTGTCCAGTCTCTTCTTAAAAGCCTCCAGTGATGGAGCACCCACAACTTCTGAAGGCAAGCCATTCCACTGGTTAATTGTTCTCACTGTTAGGAAATTTCTCCTTAGTTCTGTGTTGCTTCGCTCATGGATTTCTTTCCATCCATTGTTTCTTGTCTTACCTTCTGGTGCTTTGGAAAACAGATTGACCCCCTCTCTTCTTTGTGGAAGCCCCTCAAATATTGGAACACTGTTATCAGTCCTAGTCCTTCTTTTCACTAGACTAGACATACCATATTTCTCACAGATTATTTGTTTATTCTGAATGAACAGAAAGCCTGTATTCTGATTTTTTTTTCCTAATTGGCCTTCTTTGGTTTTACATTTACAATACTAAAAGGAATCAGAATTTGGTAAATTGCAGGTAGAATTTTAACCTTTAACCCACCCGCAATTTCCCCCAGTTCAAGCATACCTAATTCAAACACAGCTTTCCAATTGTCTTTTTTCCAAGAACCAAGTTTTTGGAACTGCAATAGGAAGAAGTTGTGAATATGCCACTTTAATTTTTCTTTATTTGTTGCTTTGAATTATTGACTGATGCTTCACCAGTCTTATGCAGAGGCTGAAAAAATAGTTAAAGTCACAAGGAATAATGAAGAACTAAGAATATTGCAATAAAGACTTAAAAGCAGGAGGAGTAATATCATAAAAAAAAAACCAGACCAATAACTTAGAAGTGGTCACATAGAATTATATCAGAAGAGCAACAGCATCCAACTGCCTGAGGTCAAATGTATACAAAATAGGATATTCTAAATGTTGCCACCAATGTCCAGAAGCACTACAGGCAAAAAAAAAAAAGTATCCTTCAAGTGCTTCACACTATTGCCACAGGAGACTTCTATGATCTTCTGCAGAGATTTTACTGAATAGATGACAATTAATCTTTAGCAACACAGAAAAGTTCTGAAAAGTGATAAGCATCAATATTGTTCTAATAGATTTCTGATCTCACAAGAAGCCCTCTAGCTGTTGGAGAGAACTCCACTCATGACCTTTCACCCTTTCATTAGTCAACTAAGGCCTTGAGCTGGTCCTTCAAAACATTCTTTCAGAAATCCATCACCTTAGATCAGCAGTTCCAACCTTTCCACATCTGCGGACCAGCAACAGCGGGGGTGGGGGTGTGGGGTGTGTGAAGGAAATGGTTTTGCACGGGTGCCTGCAAGTTGCACAAATGGAGCTTTGCATGCTTGTCTGCTGCTTGTCCAACCCAGTTCCCAAAGGGCCATGAACCAGTACCAAGTCGCAGACCAGAGGTTGGGGGACCCTGCCATATATAATCAGCAATCAACTGGAATACACACACACACACACACAGAAACTAAACGCACTATCTCAAAACCAAAATTTAAACAGGCGCCCCTTTCCCGTTGGCTGTTTAGAAAGTATCTCCCAAAAGATACTTGCTTTGTCTCTCTGCCTGCCAATCTGCTTTAAGTGTAGTCAGTGGCAGGATGACACAAAGTCACCCAGAAACATTCCAGCATAATGGCTTTGGCTTCTGACAGTCCTGACTCTTCCAAGTATAAGTTATTCAGTGTCTATCTCTAGGACATGCCACTTATAAAAAAGAACATTAGTCCAATAGGAACTAGCTTGTGGATGCAAAACTGCTCATTATTTTTGCTTGTGTTTGGATTTTCTGCTTAAGCAGCAAGAAAGAAAAAAAACTGTTGTAACCAGAAACCATGTTACCGTAGTGCTTTACCATTATGATTAATCTTTTCCTGGCCAATTTTTATTAATGACATTTGGTTCCTTAGTACAAGTAATACACAGTCTACAGCATATATTTAGTTAAAATGCAGGAAACATGCTAAAATAAAATGCAATTTTCCTTCTGCTGTCAATTCTCGGTGAGCTAAGGAAAGACCATTGTCAATCAACAGTGTGCCATATACATTATTCTCAAAAGTAAATATATTTCATAAGACTGTCTGTCAAAGACATTTAGAACAAATGGTCTTGGTAGGAACAGGGTATGTGTGCATGTGTGCATGTACATTTTATCTTTAATAGTTTTCTGAAATAATAAATAGTCTGATGACAAACTATGTCATCGTCATGTTGATTTATCTCATAATAAATGGTATGACAATCCAAAAATACTGTAGAATACATGTTGCAAGTTTTAGATCTATGGTTTGCAAATTCACATCACTCCAGTTCTCTTGTGCCAATCCAAAATTAAGCTAAAATGGTGGCTTAGTTTAAATTAAAATATTTAACACATTTTTCTTGTCAAGGGATGGCTTCCAGTAAGGTAGTTTAAAGGACTTGATAGCTGAGATTATATAGTCAAAATGCCAAATGAATCTTCCTTCATCTGGGTTATTGTGAATCTGTAAGGAAAAACATTGCTTCCATACTACAGTGATATATTTCAGAGCAATATAACAGGAGGAAACAGAGATTCAGCTGCCTGGAATTTTTGCAGGAATTAATATGGGATAGAGATAAACACACTTCTGATGTTCCCCTATGGACATGGAACCAATATAAAATTAAAACAAAAGTTTAGGAAACTAAGAAATGGAAGTAAGTTTGTTTTTAACTTTTCTTCATCCCAAAGACATGTAAAGTAGGAATCAAGTGCAGACCACTGAGAAATTTTGAGAGTCTCCTAGCACTGAATCTTAAAATAGAAGATTTTAGATCTGCCAATGGGCCAAGAAACATACATCACCATATTATCTCTGAATATGAATCATTGAATGCAAGGTTCTATGCCTGTAAAATGCCCATAGTATATATCCAGGAAGATTTATTTCCAAGTAGTGATAAGGATATTGAACAGAACAAAGTTTCTGAAATGTATCAACACCTTAAGTTACGGCAAAGCTTTCAATTTACTGCTGTGAAAAATAGTACCTCGTAGCAGAGGTGTCTTTGGGAGGTATCACTTTTGTCAAAATGACAAAAGCAGCATCACACCATTGTGACATAAGCTCTAACCCTTTCATGCATGCGCACAACATTGTGAAAAATGTACAAAAGAGACAGTGTTTGTATGGCATCAGAGCAAGATTGCCTTGTCATTTGTGGCTCTACTGAGAATACCACCGCCTACTAGGCCTACATCATCAAGTGACATAGATTCATTTTAATTAAGTCATTAAGGCCCAGTCATTTGATTTGCTTCACCAAAGTGACAAGGCCATATACAATTCCCCTTAAAAATGTGATTAGTCTCAAAACACTTCATGCTGTTGTTGTAGAAGAAACCTTCTTCAACTTTCTCTACCAGACTCACCTATGTGCTTCCAGAAGGGTAGATTCAAGATTACTTGCAATGTTTGCCAAATCTAGAAGACCTTCAATATATTTCAAGACTACTCCACAAACTGTAGATATCCATAGTAATTCTCTTACACACACACACATAGGCATATCTTAATCAGCATTGCAAAAGAAGAATCCTCTCAATCTTCTACAATAATCCTCAAATAAAATATTTTGGAGTAAAAGGAGCTCTCTTTATATTCTTCTGATCCAAGGGTTCCTAAACATTTTGAAATCACACTTCCCCTAAAACACACCTCCCCTAAAAATCCAAACTCCTATAGGGAATCCATTGAACAAGAAAAACAATACAATGAAATATTGGGAAAGGTAGATTAATTGCAACAATACAACAAAACATTCTTCACACCTCTCCTGCACTGTCTCTTCCCATCCCCAAGGAAAGTAGACACACCTCACAATTTGGGAAAGCTTGACCTGGCCTCTCTGGTTCTCAATGGCTAAAGATTCATATGGTATCAGTGGCCATATTTAATTATCAAGAAAGAGTATGCAACAATTTTATGTTGTCTCTATTTTGCATAGAGGGATTATCCACTGTCCAATCTTAGAGATGAGATGACCATTGTAGCTGTCAACACAGTAGCTTTTCAAAGCAGCTTTAAGGAGATACTTAATTTGCAGCTCCATTGATACAAAACATTCTTTTGAAGCTATACACATCCCTTATAGGTAAACTCATATACTGGGAGATGAACAAGTCATTAGAGAAAAAAAGTTGTACAAGATAAGTATCAGTGTAAAGATTCTGGGATCCTGGAAACTGTCAATGGAGATCAAAAGTGGGAGTTGCTGCATCTTCCCCTATCTTCCCTATCACTATAGCTGTTGAAAGATGTTTTTCAATGTGACCAATGTTGAAGGATGCTGGGAGTTGTAGTTCAGTAACATATGATGTGTAGTACTTTGCCCTATCCAGCAAATTGAAGTTCACAATTGAATCTGACTGAGTTGGACTTGAATGGCGAAATAAATTGCAAAATAAAATTTGCTTTCCAAAAGCAATTATCCTAATTTCACAGATAAATGAAACATATTCTAATCTACTATAATTTAGCAGAAGAAATCTTGAGAGTTTCATGTAATTTTTTTCTAGGTTTGACAACTTGGAAATAGGTTGTAATCAGTCAAATGTTATATTATAAAGACAAGGAAATGAATGTGATGCTTATCTCATTCTTCCCCTTCCCCTTAATTTGCCAAACATTCAGTCCTATATCCGCCAGCTCAATGAACAAGCCAATTTTGTTTAGAATTATCTAGAACTATCTAGAACTACCCATCATTTGCTGGTCACTGGTGCTTTCTCCATATCTTGCACAACCTAAATCTTTACACTTCTTGTCCCAGGACTTGAAGAAATGGCAACTGTGGAATCCATTTTTGTTCTGTTTTGTTTTGAGCTACTTTAGTATGTTGCTCTTCTGGTCAATTGTATATTTTATATATTGTTCTTTTAGTTGAAATGCTACCTGGTATTGCTTATTTAATTATTTATTTCATTAAATTTATTATAGTCACTCCTAGGGCGGTTTGCAAAGTACAATACTAAATTAAAACAATGAAAAAACTAAACTAAACAAGGCAACCCAAAGTAAAAACAACTCTTAAAAATAGGCAGCCTATAAATAAAATCATCACTAGAGATTTTTAAAAAGAGACTGGACAGTCACTTGTCTGAAATGGTATAGGGTCTCCTGCTTGAGCAGGGGTTGGACTAGAAGACCTCCAAGGTCTCTTCCAACTCTATTCTGATCGATTAAATTAAGAGCATAAAACAGCCTGTAAATTAAATAAATGCATATTTATTTTTTAATAAATAAGTATTCAGAATTTATTTTTTCAGTCTATGTTGATTACTTGATCTCATTAAGTAATAAACTTAATAGCTGAAAACTAGATTCAATTTTTAGAAATCAGTCCACATGGACTAGAACTATAGGCAATGACAAGGAAAAAGTGCTAGATTTTCCAGAAGTGATTTAAAAAATAGTATGATAGTGTAGTTTCTTAATCAAAGCTTAATCATCTTATTAATTAAGAGCAATAGTGTAGTACATATTGGGCCCTTGAATTATTATTATTCAAATGTCCACTACACTGGGCAAAATTATCTTTTGGTCTGGGTTGCAGGCAGGCAAAGCATTTGGCAGAGGTTAAAAAGTTCAATTGCAGCTTTAAGGCATGCTTGAACTTTAGGCATGAATAATCATTGATCTACTCTTCAGCTGAGTTTCAGTTCCTCTCACTTCTCCACACCCATCATTCTAATTATCTCCAACCTATTCCTATTCTTGGATTTTTTTCAATGGGCAACTTCCTTTTCATCATAATGTGCCATATAATTTTGTAATTTATCCTGTACATATTTTTACTGCTGTTGGTGTCTCTGTTGCTGAATAAAATAGAAACCAGCTGAACATTCACACTATCTATTACACATTTTACTTTTCTTGCTTCGTTTTAGGGTTTTACAAGAAACTCACAATAAATATCAATGGGACCATGTTGATAGAATCTACAAATTGGACCCTGCTGTGTTTTTCAGAAATCAAACCTGTTACCATTTGTCATTCTCCATTCAAAACTGCAGTAAATTATATGTTTGGGGATGGTCCAACAAAAAGTTGTTTACAAAGAAATAAAATTATGGCTTTTAAGTCGATTGTAAGCAACAATAAATCCAGATTTCCCATTTTTCACAAAACAGAATGAAATCTATATTTGTTTTTTTTTATCCTGTCTTTATTATTTTATAAATAACTCAAGGTGACAAACACACATAATATTTCTCCCTCCTATTTTCCCCACAACAACCCTGTAAGGTGGGTTGGACTGAGAGTGAGTGACTTGCCCAAAAGTTACCCAGCCCACTAAAAGTCTTATGTCCATTTGATAACCTTCCCTTGGACAAAACACTGCATCATAGGACAATAGTTGAAATGCTACCCGGGGTTGCTTATTATTTAATTATTTGTTTCATTAAATTTATTATACTTTATTTCATTAAATTTATAATAGTCACCCACCCTAAATATAATAGTGATATAATACTATACTATATATATATATAGCATAATACTACATTAAAACAAAGTTATCTCAAGAATTGCCTTGCAACAAGATGGGCGGCAAACAAACAAACAAATAAATAAAAATAAATAAATGCTAATTTACAGAATTCCAGAACTCCTAAGAAAGTGAAATTTGGTGATTATTATTTATTTATTTTTGCTACTTAAACATTGTTGCCTGTAGCTGCAAACCCATAATCCTAATTTTCAATGTTCCTGACAGCTTCCCACAAGTTGATAAGGAAGCCAGAAGAGATCAGAAGAGATGCTTTAAACATGTAGCAATGCAGCTGCAACAATTTGTCACTCCTTCGAAGACGAGCATCTATTTCCGGGACATGTTAGTTTCCATTCAAAGACACAAAGAGATTTAAACAAGCCCTGGAAAGCTTAGCTAGAGGCAACCATATTTCTTCTTCCAGATGTTGTATAATTGCATTTCTTATCACTCCTGGTCATTGATCCTGCTGGCTGATTGGAGCCCTACTATTGAATATATACACGAAGCAGAGAAATAAACCCCTACGTATTTTTCAATTGATCGGAATATTTCTGTAAATGCAGACGTGCACTTTCAAAAGATGGGTCCCAAATTTAAATGTTGAAGAGTGACTAGATCAAGATTCAAGCAATTTTCAATATTAGCCCTGATGCTGAATCATTCTTCATGTATCTCTGTTAGATGTGTCTTTAAATTAAATTATAATGACTTTGGTAGCACTATTAATAACACAGCAAGTCATGGGAAAATATGCTTTTATCTTCTTCAAAAATACGCCCCTACATAGCAGTAGCTTCTTCTTCTTCCTTCTTCTTCTGATTTATTGAAAGGAAGGAACTCATCTTTTAATTATAAAAGATAAATATTAGGGCAGTTGGGACCCAGAAATAGAATATACATTGGTTTATGTTCACGTTTCAGTATTATAGCTAAAATGAATTATTTCAAAATGGCATCTTTAGCCTTAAATACTAATTGAGTTCTTTCTCTATCTCTAGAGATTATTTTGTTTAAACAGTGTAATTCCTTGCCTTAATAAATTCAGCTGCTAAGAATTGGTCTCTCTTAAATTATTCAGTTTCTCTTCACTTTTGAGTCACTGGCGAAAGATTAAAGTGATTGATTAAACAAGGGCAGTGGCATACAGGATATCTGCCTTGTGTCAGCTCTGAGTGGGACTTACGAGTTAGTTAAGTATATCTTCTAAAAGGAGGGTATGCCAGGCTTAGCATAACAAGTATATTTGCTTCACTTCAATTAAAGGAATTTTTTTTGGGTGGGAGTGCCAGTGGCACATAATCTCAATATAGGCACTGAGCATTTCTAACATTTGCCATAAAATGCATTTTCTCTTGGAAAGTTATAAACTGGATGAAGCCATTTCTCCTTTTTTTTATTATCACAAAGTCTGTCAGTGGAAAAGCTTGGCAGTAGAGCTACGAACACTTAGAGAGTGGCATGGAAGAAGAGCTTTGGATTTAAACATGCTTGCTTGTACAAGCAAGAATGTTTTCTTCCATGGGTTTAATGATTTGAATAATTAAAGCGGCATATTTTAGTGGCAAGTCTTAAAGCTACAATTCTGTTCCTAATTGAACTCTTATAAATTTACACTGTATGTAGTGTGTCATAGTTGACCTGGGACTCTGGGCCATTTATTAGATCATTAGATCGGTATGTTTTATATGATTCATGTGCATAGAAGACATCCATGCATGAATTTGCCAGATGGTATGAGAAATAAATAATCAGCCTATAAAAGGGGGATTGTGCATACTTCCTATTAAATGCATATAACAGAGCCAGTTTGGTCTAGTGGTTAAGGCATCAGGCAAGAAAGCAGGAGAACATGAGTTCAAGTGTCACCTTAGCCATGAAAGCCAACCAGGTGACTTTGGGACAGTGATTCTCTCTCAGGCCAAATCACCTCACAGAGTTGTTGTTGTGAGGAAAATAGGAGGGGGAAGGTGTGTTGGGTATATAAAAACCTTGAGTTATCTGTAAAAATAATAAGGCAGAATACAAATAAAATAAAATAAAACTATGCAAAACCTTTTGAGTCCTAAAAATTCTCTGGATCTGGAAACATAAGAATTTTAAGATTTTAAAATGTGTTCCTATATATGTTTATTTCATATTTTAGAAAGCAGGTTTTTTTAAAGAAATAAATAAATTCACAAATGTAAGCAAAAATAATGGGAGTAAAATGAATGGACATAAGTCCAAAGCTAAGTATCTTGTCCATCTCCATTCAAGGGATTGGCATTATCTTCAACAACCATGGAGAATGTTGGAAACATGTTCAGATATGCAGGGGGTGTTCACAGAAAATGAGGTTAAAAAAAGTGAGGATGACAATCATACCTACGTGATCAAAGTCTCACTCTCTTTTTATGTGGGTTGTGACAGATGCAAAACAAGGCATGGTTGTGACCATCTTCTTCTTTTTTCCATCTCTGAAAACATCCTCCTCACCCTATCTCTTCCTCAGATTTGGAGAAATATAAAATGTATAATGGAATCGAATGTATAAAATGTAGTTGAACAATGTCTGTTATCCAAGGCCTGTATACAGCTCCTTTTTCTCAGGTGGATTACGTACAGGTAGTCCTCAATTTACAGCCATCTGTTGAGTGACCATTTGAAGTTACAAAGTGACCTATGACTGTTTTTCCACACTTATGATCATTACAGCATGATCCCCATGGTGACATGATCAAAATACAGACACTTGGCAACTGGCATGTATTTTTGACAGTTTCACTGTCCCAGGGGGTCACATGATCATCATTTCCAGCTAGTTTCCATTGAGCAAAGAGAATGAGGGAATCCAGATTCATTTAAGGAGAACATGATTCACTTAACAACTTCAGTGATTTGATTAACAACTGTGGTGAGAAAGGTTGTAAAATGGGACAAAACTTACTTAACGACTGCCTTGCTTAGCCACAGAAATTTGGGGCTCACTTGTGGCTGTAAGTTGAGAACTTCCTGTACACCTTCATCTAATAACTCTCAGGAATGATGAGAACTGTTTGTTTGTTGGTTTTTATCACTCTCCCCCAATGGGAGACACATTCTGCCTGTAATTTTAATCAACAAGGTGATGACTGTTTCCCGTCCAGCTCTCAGGGAATTGAGTGGTAAAGTCTGGGATCCATATTGTGGCATTTTCTTTTACAAACAATATTTGAAGAATTCTGGACTGAAAGTTAGACAAGACAAGCCTGGCGTCACACCTACACAAAGTCGGTGAACATGCTCAAATCATCGTGTTGAATTATCTCTTAATAAATCTCTCTCTCTCTGCATTCCTTCTAACCTGACTCTTTTTTTTTTAGTGAGAATAAGCCATGGTGTTTCAGATTTTCAGCCTCTGTGGTTTTCAAGGTGAAAAGTAAGCTTTCAGATAGTGTGAAAAGAATCTTTGAAAAGGTTTCTTTTTTCATACATGCTTACACTTAGGTATGCTGCTATAATCAGCTGGCTTCTCTTGTCTTCTTCATTAACTATCATGCATTGAGCTGGATCTGGTTGTCTGAAGCCTTCACTTAAGATCTTAAATAATATGCTAGCATTGTTGTCACGACTAAAGGGAGTTGAAAAATAGATAAATATCTAGTCACCTGAGATGCATGAGTTCATAATAGCAATGACTGAAGCAACCAATATGAGTAAGCATGTACCTCTATAGGCAGAGGTGGGCTGCACTTATGTTGACAACTGATTTGCTGGTCATGAGCGCCCACTTTGGGGATGAAACACAGCTTCAAACAGGCAGCTAATCTACTCAGGCAGCTCCGGTGAGTACAGCAGGAGCGGCGCAGAACTCACCTGGGCAGCATGGGCAAGGGGAACAAGCCAAAAAGTTACTTATATGTGGAAAGGATAGTGCAAGGGTGGGTGGGCAGGCCGAGTTAGTGATCACAGCTAGGAGATTCACCCAAACCTCTCTGACCACCATTGTCTATAGGGGATATCCTTGAAGAGTATCTGGAAGTTTCAGCTAGTGCAAAACAGAGTTGGTGGGCAATTCTTGGGGCACCTAGGCAGAGGTGAAATCGAGCCAGTTCGCACTGGTTTGGGCGAACCGGTAGGGAAAATTTTTACTGGTTCAGAGAACCAGCAAATATCACCTCTACATGGCCCCGCCCCTGCCTGCTCGCTCACCGCTCACCCCGTCCCCTGCTCAACCCCACCCTGCCCACCCGCCCACCGCTTGCCCAATCACTATTCATCTCGTCTCCCCAGCCTAGCACAGGCTTAGCAGCCTATATAAGTTTACCAAGTAATTAGTCACTACAGTGTCTCTGCCTGCCTTCCCACGAGGACATGCCTGTGCCCCAACTGCTCCGGATCTGCCTGCCTGCCTGGGTAAGTAAGCCGTTGCCACTGCTTGCTTTGCTTCCCACCAGCACTGCATCCCCATGCGGCCCAACTAGCTGCGCCCCCCCCCATGGTCCCCGGAGCTTCCCTGCCACTGCTGCTGCTTGCTTCGCTTCCCACTGGCACTGCATCCCCTCACGCCTAGCTAGCTGCCTCCCCCCCATGGTCCCCGGAGCTTGCCTGCCGCTTGCTTCGCTTCCCACTGGTACTGCATCCCCACGCGACCTGGCTAGCTGACCCCTCCCACGGTCCCCGGAGCTTCCCTTCCCTGCCTTCCACGCTGTCTTCCTTCCTTCCCTACTCCCTTCCGCACGCGGCCCCGCCATGTTTACCTGCCTTCT
>JANHFL010004067.1:53091-70254 GCA_032468155.1 Oxyrhabdium leporinum | reverse complement strand
CTATACCCCACTAACTACATGAGAAAGTACTCCTTTCTAATTCTCCTCTAAAATATTATGGCAGCCTGCAGAGGCCTCGAATTCACAGCTTCAAAGGCTGACACATGGCTAGTCTAGTGAATAGAAGGACCAGGGGAGACATGATAGCAGTGTTCAAATATTTGAGGGGCTGCCACAGAGAGAAGGGGGTCAAGCTATTTTCCAAAGCACCTGAAGGCCAGACAAGGCTTCTGCAGTATCAGAACCCTTTTAGATGATAGAACTGGACGAATGTTCTATAAGTGGATTATTTAAATTGAAGAATATGCTATTTCCTGGAGTATATAATAGGGCAATGCAGAATGCAAAATTAATTGGTTTTCCCCCCAAGCCTACGAAGCAAAGTATTTCAAGTGGAACACCAAAACAGTGTTCCAATGTGAACCCAGGATACCCATATTCTTCGCAGGCAATTTGAGAAGATGGGTTTTGTGGCTTCTTAAATGGAAAAGCCTCTAAGCAGTTTGGGCTTTGAAAACCTCTGAAATGAATTCTCAGTGTTCCTTAATCCATCTTGGTGCTAAAAGCAATGATTATTTCACTTCTGTGCTATATATGGAGTTGTAGGATATATGCAAAGATCAGTGGGATGCCCCCCTCCAGATGTTTTAACTATAGAATCCATAATCCATTGTCATTAGAACATTGGCTGAGTTTGAAAGAAATTACAGTCCAAAAGCATCTGGAAAGGCAGACAGAGTTTCAGATTTTATTGGCAACCATTCTTTTGTAATCTAGATTTTATGAGGCCATCAAATGCCCATAAAACAGGTCTTTTGCTGCAGCTAAGGGATTGATTCCAACCAATTTTCAAAGTAGCTACAAGTTTCCTGAACCAATAATATATTTTATATATATTTATATAACACACACACACTGTGTTTGTGTGTGTGTGTATAAAAATGAAGATTAAAAACTAATGCAAATTAATATAAAATAAGGAAAAGAAAAGAAAGCTAAAAGTGCAAAAGGGGGAAAGGAAAAGAAAAATAGAAAAAGAAAAAATATAAAGAAATAGCTTCCAATCTTCTTTGCAGCAGTTGTAAGTACAATTATAAATTTACCTCTTACTCTCTGGTTACAACATAACTCTTCTTTCTATAATCTATCCTATCTAATAATCAAAACCACAAATCATAAGTTCGTTTTTTCTGATTTATGCAAAAAGTCCATAAGGAGTGTCCAATCAGTAATAAATAAAGGACTTTAAACCAAAACTGAGGGGGGAGGGTGACCAATGTTTAGGATGTTTGGGACCTAATCCCAAGCATAAACCCCATGACAACCAATTGAACAAGGAGGTATGTTGTAATCCTGCTAGCTAGCTGAACTCACGTCCGCATCTAAGATCATGATAAGAGTCTGTCGGTTTAAGACAGGACATGAGAGGATGTGACAGGCTGACTCAGCAGTAAGGAAATGTTGACTAAGCTAACAGAAGTAAGAAGCTGATAAGCAACTTTGAATGTTCCGGGGATTGTATCGAGAAATAATCTTCTGATCGAAGTCCATTTGTTACATTGTCATGTATGAACTTTGACTCACTTGTTCAACTAAATAAAAGCAAGCCTCGGGCATGCAGTCTGGGCTGGCCATCCGAGACATGCCTTGGTGTCTTATCTTATGACCAGACCGGTCAGCCACACCTCCAGCAGATAATCATACTTGACATACCTGCCAGTCTTCTTGGGCCACTTTCAGAGTAGTTGTTTTTGAATTAATAATAACAATCCTTCTCCCAGAGAACTAACTGGCTGCCTAGACAGGACTATTTTATAGAAGATTAAATGGATTACAGCCTAGGTCCAAAATGGCTCAATTTCTTTTAATTCAACAAAACTTTCCAGGACTCTATGCTTTCATTACTGTTGTCCCTTTGCATGCCTATCCAAATATTCAAGAAGGATTTTCTACTGCAGTCCCTGTTTCCTGGATTCATATAGGATATAATGGTAGGGAAGGGAAGGATATAATAAATTGGAGCACAACTTTTCTTAAATTAGTTCAGTCATTTGCCATTCACAATTAACTGGGGTGACATTAAAATGCTACTTTCTGATCACACCCTAGGCAAAAATAGGCTCTTTTAGCTAAAACCTAAGTTGACAACTACCATCTCTCCAGGAACCTGTTTCAGAAAAAAAAATGGAATCATCTCTTAGAATCCAATACTTCCATAGTTCTTGCCCAAAATGATTGAGGTAGATTAAAAACATACAGTAAAACACATCAGAGACCATCCTGAAGATTGGTTTGCTTGCCTTTGTGCTGCACTCCATCCCTATTCAGGAGTGAATCTGAATGCCTTTGCTGATTGCTCATTAGCTGTTGGGATTATTTTTAGGGGACTTCCATCTGAAATCAGCAAAAGGCTTATCAATGCAATCTTATATTGGAGAAGACATGACCTAGTTATTTTAGTGGAAGCTAGCATTCAAATATAGGACACACTTCAGTCTGAGAAAGAAACAATTGCCCAGATGTTCCACTCTGCTCTTAACTGTCTGCTAGTTCTACAAATCTAACAGTTGCAACTCGACATCACAGCTTTCACAGTGAATGTGACTCCCAGGTATCTTTGCATCATCAACTCCCCCATACCATCTGATGCTCTCCAAAGGTGTATTTCTAATTCATCACAGAAAACAAAAGGTGCCGTAGAAAAATAATTGCCCCTGATTGAAATGTTTCATCAGTGCTCCTACTCACGATGCTGCTAAGAAATCTGTAAGAGTCATGCAACACCAAGACACTCACAACAGTCATCAGCTGAAATTGAAGATAATTATAATTCTAATAACTAACAAAGTGGTCCTACAAATCCCATACATTAAACAAATTGGGGTATCCTGTAATATATATTTATTTATCCAATTATTTTCTCTTTGTATTAACATCTTTATATTTTATCACTTTATTTCCTCCTATCTGTCTTGTTCCAAAATTAGACTAGATATTTTATTTTATTTCATTTCATTTCATCAATGAATTACTACTATAATTCACAATTTTTTTGTAAGGAGAGTTGGCCTCCACTTTAACTGGCAATTAATGTGCTTTTTTTCCTATAAGTCATTCTTGTCATTCTGTTTCTCTCTCTATGCCTGGGCAAAATATTCATTTGTTAATAGACATTGGTACAACCTAATCTACTTTGCAAATTTCTTCTTTGCTCAACGTTGTTGTTGTGACTCGCCAGCTGCCAGAGGAGCTGGTGGCAGACTCAGACAATGAGGAGGTTGGGGAGGAACTTGGGCCAGTTCTGGAGTCTGGGGAAGGCTCTGATGGATGCTCTTTGTCAGACGCAGAGCCAGAGCCAGGGCCGTCTGACATTTCCCAGCCACCATAGAGGCAGCTGCCTTTGGAGACTGATATGAGGAGGAAGAACAGCTGGGGCCTGTTTCAGATGCACCTATGCGCAGAGCTGTTAGGAGAGGGGAACAATGGAGGGCAAGGAGTCGACTTGGGAAGCAAAGCACACATGGATGCTGAATGGCCCCTCCCTGGCTGGAGAATAAAAGGAAGGAAAGGGGAGTGGTTGTCGTAGGAGACAACAGTTCATCTTTCTGAATATTTTGCTCATTGTGTTTCGTGCCACAGAGGCTGCTTGCCAGAACTTAATTTGCAGTCTTTCGGTTGAGAGCTCATGGCCTTGCAATTATCGCAAGGAACTGATAAGGTCTGTTGCTGCCATTAACTCTTTGAAGGACTATTGCCTGGACTTTTTGGTGGGTGAATGCAATTAATTCAAAGAGGTAAATAAAGAGGGGGTTTCCGTGACAAGGAGTCTGTTTCTTGCTTCTGCTAAGGCTGGGTAACAGCTGTCAGCTATGGGAATTCTATTTACCTAAGGAGGGTTTGGAAAACGTCTGATCTTTATTGTCTTTCTATGAGGCTCTACTTACTAGTGAATATGTCCTTAGTAGTCATATTCTTTTAAACTTCCTGGATGGGACCTCTTATACAAACAAGAATGCTACAATTTATTGCACTTGAGATAAAGTTTTATTTGGATTTGCCAGAAAAAAAATCATTGCTGAGTATTTTGTTAGTCTCCACTATGAGAGGGAAAAAGAAGATCAATCAGGTGGCCAACTGTATGATCTTGGCCTTTGTGATTCATCTCATCATGTGGATGTCTTGAAAGGAGTCACCCTGATCAAAATTAAGATCTCTTCCTCCATCCTTCCAATTATCAGAGGAGAAGTCAGCTAATAAGGAAGATCATTGGTGTTCTTGCTTAACTATTAGGGAAATATGAGTTATTTGTTAGATCATTCAGATTAATCAGTCAGACAAATAGAGGCTTTTATTTAGTCTAAAATATTTTCCACATTACATACTGTGACAATCATATTAACAAGTTCAAAACAGACACATTAGCAACGAAAAAAGTCTTTCACATGTCAGTTGTGAATGTGTTTGAAGTATATTAACGCATATTTATATTTTACTGCCTTTATTTAAGCCAAGAATACGTCGTTTAATTTTACAAGCTTATCAAGTGAAAAGAGTACCTTTTCACAATCTAAAACTGCTTTGAATAATTATTTCATCCATGTAGAAATGTTGTGATGGAATGGTTTAAATTTAAATGTTTTAAACTTGGAGATAGACCACAAGCACTAAATTAATCTATATCTGTATATGCTATTGCATTTATGGAACCGGCTATATCACATTGAATATAGAAACTTAGAAGCAGAAATTATTTGAGATCAAATGTTGGGAGCATGAATTAACACAACATTGTGTGATAAATACTCACAAAAAGAAGATTTGACATTGGATTAAGAAGTTACTATGGCCAGATTATACAAGAATGCAGCAGAAGCATGTGTATTGTAGCAATGAATAGCATATCTGTAGATATCACCTATGCAATGAATATTATATTTTAAAGAAAAAGTTATTTAGCATTCAGCTTTTGGATGGCTTCATACTTCCTCCTGGTATGCAATCTGGGGGTCCTTTTGGACTTGCAGTTCCTGATTGATGAGCAGGTGTCAGCTGTGACCTGGAAGACCTGTGATTGCACTCAAGGTACCTATTACTATTGGTACTATCATTGTTTCCTTTTGCCACAGCCATTCTATTTCTATTTGCAGATCTTATATCTTGTATTTTGTCACTTTTTTAGTCACTTGAGGCAGAAGGGTTTCAGCTGCAAACATTCTCAATTACACTAATATCGACACAATTTGGAACACTCAAATAAAAAAAAATCTTTATGATTTTGCTTGATCAAAAAGAAGATGGCAACAGGTTATCAGGATTTTTATGTTCCACATTGCGTTATGGTTATAGAAAAGTATAGATAAAAGTAAAAAAAATCAAACTTAAATATTTCTCTATAGTTTTTCAATCTAATTGATGAAATAAAGGGAACTCTTTCTAGAACTCTGTTTTTCCCCGTCATTTATAACAATTACTACTCTAATTATCATTACTAGAAAGTAAAGATACAGAATAAAAATTAGAATTATGATTGAAAAAAACAAAGAAAGAACAGGAAATTATAAGTTCCATGGTAGACTAGTATTTTCTAGATTGTTTCCAGAACAACAGATATTGGTTCCATAACAATATGGATTTATTTAAGCACATATGTAACTGAGTGGATTTACTAAGAGAAACCAGGATTATGAAAAGAAGAAGCAGGATTTGAAGGTTTGCATACTATATTTGGTGTAAACAGAGTACTTTCAGGAATTTATTTGTTCAGATGAGCATTTTCCAGAGAGTGAGAAGATGAAGAGATAGCTTTAGAATCTGATTTTCTATTTTTAAAGGATATAAGTAGATCCCTGTTATCAGTGGTGGTTGTTACTTCTAAAAACTCCATTAGAATTATGTTACTGCTAACTCAAAAAAAAACTCCAAACCCCCAAAACGTAGAATGAAATTCTAACGTGACACTCACAGAAATGTGTTAATAAGCTTAACATACGAATGCAGCTATTTAGTTTAGATATTTACTTTAGTTTTTCTAATCTTCCCTTAATCTCCCCCCAACTCCGGTTGTGTTGAACAATGTCTCCCATATTTTCCAAACAGACCTAAGAGGAGGGCATAAAGTTGGCTGACTGCTTTTTGTCTGCAAACTGCCCCTTTAAAACTGATTATGAAGCAATTAATATCTATGTTCAATAGTATGAATTAGTGGGAATAGATTTTCATATTAGCACAATAAAATCATGGAAAATACTGATAAAAAGGGAGAAGATGCATCGAATGATAACAGTACATGTTCTAACAGTCGCTTGATCTTGTAAACCTACTATAATCTTGTCTACACAAGAGAAATGGGTACTCAGTTGTATTGCTCATATTCTCAGCTCTGGATAAGATCATCTTGTATATTAGTTTCTGCAAATTGTATATTTGCAGATGACACCAAGCTGGGGAAATAGCCAACACTTTAGAAGATAGGCTCAAGATTCAGAAGGATCTTTACAGAGTTGAACACTGGGCGCTATCCAGCAAAATGCAATTCAGTAGTAAGAAAAGTAAGGTTTTACACTTAGACAAGAAAAACCAAATGCAGTGGTACCTGACTTAACACAGTAACTGTGACAGGGATCTAGGAGTCATAGTGGACAACTACTTAAATATGAGCCAGCCATGTGCTGCCAAAAAGACCAATGTAGTCCTAGGTTGCATTAAAGAGGAATAGTATCAAGTTCACGTGAAGTTCTAGTACCACTTTATATTGTTTTAGTAAGACTACACTTGGAATACTGCATCCAATTCTGGTCACTACGATACAAAAAAGATGTTAAGTGCCAGAAAAGAGCAACAAAGATGATTAGGGAGCTGTAGACTAAAACATACAATGAACAGCCGTGGGAACTGTAGTCTAACAAAGAGAAAGACTGGGGTGACATGATAGCAGTGTACCAATATTTGAAGGGCTGTCACAGAGAAGAATGGTCAACCTATTCTTCAAAGCACCTGAAGGCAGGACAAGAAGCAATAGATGGAAATTAATTAAGGAGAGAACCAACCTAGAAGAAGTAGAAATTTCCTGTCAGTGAGAACAGTAAGTTGGTGGAACAGCTTGCCTCTAGAACTTGTGGGTGCTCTGTCACTGGAGATTTTTAAGAAGAGATTGGACAGCCATTTGTCCAGAGTGCTATAGGGTCTCCAACTTGAGTAGGGAGTTGGTTTATAAGACCTCCAAGGTCCCTTCCAACTCTATTATTCTATTATTCTGAAACTCTTAGAATGTATGATATAGATCATTGTGTCTTTTCTATTTGTGTCTGGCAGGCTACTTCCATGTTAAAAGTCCCTGGAAACTGAAGAATTGGTCTTACAATACTTCCTTGTACATGAATTGAGAGTAACCACTTTTATCTGAGCTATTAGATATTTAAGAGAGCCCTAGTACAACTAACCTGTGACAATCTTGATGCCAATTTTTTTTGTCCTGGAACAAATGTGGGTCATAAGGCCAAACAACAGTATTAGTTCAAACAAAGATAAAGTAAAATAAATGAATATCCAGCAATATTGCAATACATTTCTGTAAACTAACCCAAATTACTCTCACAAATTGATACTGTATTATTGCTATGTAGATTTTTTACTCAGATGAAAATGAATATTTAGAAGGATACCATAGTTCTCGTTGCTCTTAAGAGTCATTTTGTCTCTTAAGTATTGACTCTTAATGGTAGAAGTTTTCTATCAGCCATGTAGAGGCCTTTCCAAATATTGGTATTAGAATGGTATTGGCAATTACTGCTGTTGAGATCACAGCACAGCAATCAAATTAACTCTCAGAGCTGAAAGAAAAACAGGAAATATATTTTGAATTCTGCTGCTGTCTGACAGCTATGGGATCATTTAATAGTTTGCCAAAATGACAGGGATCTTAAATACCTACACTACTTCAGAAATTTCAATTTTACCTGAACTGTGCTCTACAGAATCACCAGGCAATAGTTTAGCCAATTGTACTCTGATGTTTTCTTAAAACAATGCACCTTTGATTTTAAACAGGTGTTATTGATATGCAGAATATACATATGCTAATAGAATTCAGAACTTTTTTTTATTAAATATGAACATTTGATTAAAAAGGGAACATTAAATATTATATACCTTAGTGTTAACTTAAGTGCATTTTGTCTGTTATTTTTTTTTTGCCTGTGAGCAAGCTGTAATATAATTTGCTGTAATATAATTTACTACTCCAAGAGTTTCACCAATGAATTTATAGAACCATAGGCTAAATATTAAAAAACATATGAAAAATACTAGTTTACACAACAGTGAGCGTCGGTTTCGCAGATGTTTCCAAGCCATTCTTAATTATACTGAACTGAACCATGGTTTTACTCATGCTAATATTCCAGGGACACTAAATCAGAACTAGACAACCAACGTTTTTCCTAATGCAATCCCAATATGGTTAATTTGTGATCCCATATTTATTTATATATTTAGACCTTATATTATTTTTATAAATAACTCCAGGTGACTAACATACCTAATATTCCTTTCTCCTCCTATTTTTCCCACAACAATCTTATGAGGTGGGTTGGGCTGAGAGAGAATGACTGGCCCAAAGTCACTCAGCCAGGTTCCATACCTAAGGCAGGAATGGACCTCACAATCTCCCGGTTCCTGCCTACTGCCTTAGCCACTAAACCAAACCTAAACAAACATGTTATTTCCATAAATATTATTAACCATAGGTTAATGTACTATGCAAACACAACCAAAAAGAGCAAGAGTGAAAAGAGAAAAGTTTAAAGATCTGTTTTAACAGAATCACAACTCTACGATACATTGATTGAGCCCTGAAAGGAATTTGAGCTGTCATTCTACTGACGAGTTGCCAGTTTGTTGTTCTGCTATTAAAAGTATGGCATGCAGAAATTAAATAGGTGAGAATGGGCGGGGCTTCATAGCAGCGACACGGGATCTCCATCGGCTCTCCCGATGGGGGGTCTCAAATCGAGCGTGGAGGGGGGTCTTCGGACCGGAATCGTCTCGGAGGGACGGTGAGAAAAGTGGCTTTTTCCGTAATCTCGCAGGGGGCCTCGCGAGCCCCCAGAGGAAACGGTTTCGCCACAAAAACTCTCCCGCTCAAACGACGGACATGGCGCCGTCCCATAGCTGTGAACGGTCCCGCCAGGAAGAGTCGAAAGGGACACGATGTGGATACGACTGGGTGACAAACTTTACATATATATACTGAAGATTATTCCGAACGCACACTGACCGATACGATGAGCTTACCAGAGAAAAAACAACAGAAAGATTTTGACCTGGAGACAGGGAGGAGATTTCTCTCCTATCCCTCCAAGATGGCCGCGAGCAAAGCCTTTTGTCTGAAATACCTACAATTGTAAGAACTAATGAAATTAAATGGAAGAATATCTGCGGAAGATAGGACTGGGCACTCAAAGACAACATCGCTAACAAAGGCTGGTTAGTCCCTTTAATTTTACTACGCCCCCGCCTCAAAGAAAAATAATTTAAACGGAGGACTATCTCGGCTTTTTTTTCCCTTGGATCGCTCGTGGGGGGGTGAGAGACTTGAAGAGGCTTTTTTGACCTGGCTTAGCCGGCGCCCCTTTTTGGCTCTCAGAAGTTTGGTTTACGAGCCGTAAATTTGGACTATTTAAATAAAAGATCATTTCGGCTTTTTTTTTCTTTTGATATGAGAAGACGCTCGTGTGGAGGGGAGAGACTTGAAGGGGCTTTTGACCTGGCGCAGCCGGCGCCCCTTTTTTGGCTTTCAGACGTTTGGTTTACGAGCGGTAGAATTGGACTATGTAAATAAAAGATTGGAAAATAAAAAAAACTTATTGTTGAAAAAAAAAAAGAATTCAAATGATGATTAGGCAGCAACAAATGGGCCATAAAGCAACAAAATGGTTCAAAATTGGGAAAGCAGACACCTTATTTTTATAACATGGATAACATATAAAGAGAATGCATAACATATCAAGAGAACTGTTGGACCAGCACAAATAAACTTTGGAATTAAAATTACTGGAAGAAACATCATCAATTTCAGACATGCTGATGGCTGAGGTGAGGTGAACTTAAGGAACCTCCTTTTGGAAAGTGAAATAAAATAATATAAATATAAATCCTTTGTTTTGAACTTTAAAAGAGCCTTTTAGGATTGAAGCAACAGTTGATGTCAACCCAATAATAATCAGTGAAGAAATTGAAGTAGTAACAGACTTTATCTTCCTAAGTTCAAAAGTTCAGTGATGATTATATAGTTATAAAACAAATAAATGTCTGCTTCTTGGAAGAAAATGACAAATTAGACCAAAAAAAATAAAAATAATTGTGAAGACGTAAGTTTTTGTTCTTTTTTCTTCTCCCCCCTTGTTTCTAATTGTGAAAACCAGGTTTTCAAAGGAATGAATGAAGATAAATTCACATTTTTAAATTGTAATGCTGGAGAAAATTCAATTACAGGAAAGTACAATAATGGCTGTAACATTCTGAGTTCTTTCCCCAGAAGGACCTTTTTATTCTCTTGGTCAATTTAAATTTTACAAGGCTCAAAATCTGTGAATAAATCTGTGTATAAATTTATATATTTAAACATAAATAAATAGTATTTTAATGTTTAACATTATTTAATATTTTATTTAATATGTTTGTAAGCCACCCAGAGTTATCTCTGATGAGATGGGAGGCACCCAAATTAAATAAACAAACAAACAAACAAACAAACAAATAAATAAATAAATAAATAAATAGTAAGATATAATCACACACACCCTCCTAGAGAATGAAATATTTTGGGGGATATTAAAAGAGGCAGATTATTATATTTCCCCAAAGGAGAAATGGAGAAACATGTTCTTAAAGGCAGAAAGCAGCCCCAGTCTTTCTTAATAGCCTCCAGCAGATGCTTGAAGTCTTTAAAGATGGATATTTTGTGTCCATTAAGAAATCCAGTGCAGCCTATTCACAAACAAAACACCTTCAACTCCAAATGATGGGATTAAGAATTTACATCTCCCTCTACCCAAATTTTAAGAACAGGGCATGACCTTTAGGACATAATAGGATTAACCAATCACCATTACAATAGCAAAAGACACCAGGCTCACTACACTGCATAACCTCCTACAGTATTTCAGAACTGTATAAAAATCCTTTCACTGATCAAGCTAATTTGTCAGCTGTCCCAGAACTGCATGTTCTGGTTGGTTCTACTCATCAATAAACAGAGTCCTTCTTTCCAATCAGCCTCCATTTAATTTCCAGTGTCTTTCTCCCATCATGGAACCAGATTGGATTTTTCTTCCAACAACGGTTTAATGTATTTACTTAATATGTCATTGTAATTAATATTAATATACCATCAACAAATTGAATATATTTCACATTTATATATTTTAATAAATGCTTAATAAATCTTATTTATTGTTGATACTGTTATTATTGTATAGGTAGTTGGTTTTATGGTGCTCATCTTTTAAATTCAAGACATTGCATTGTTTTAATGTTTGCTGTAAATCTGAAAGCAATCAAAAAACAATTGTGGGCTGAAGGCAAGGGGTACATTTCATAAATAATGAATTAATAGCAGTCTCTTCTACTTTATAATCAGCCACATACAAAATCCCTGAAACAAACGCTGGAGTTTAATAGATTTTGCCTAGATGATTCCCCCCCTTTGCCCATGTTCTCGGAGGAATATTTACTATGCAAATGTTTGCATTTTGCTACTCTCCCTCCTGATCCAAAAACGAACAGAAGCCAAATGGGAATAGAAGCACCAATAGGTATGCTTGACATTGCCTTTCTCTGGGAGTTCTCCAACAGCATCTTCAACATAATGGTCCAAATTCAATCAGTGGCACTCTCTCCATGGTTTTGAACAGAAAGCCTGTTTTGCAAATATCAGACACCTTATAGGATATCCCAGGCTCAGCACTGTGTGTTCCTTTTGTTTGTACTGACAAGAACAAATCACTGTTCTTTCGGAAGAGATGTTTGTTTCTATCCCGTTTGCCTAAAGCATTCAGTGTTTTGTAACTAAAACATGCTACAGACAGTTGGGAACCTGCAGGGAATTGAGAAGGAAGAGGAGACAAAGGGCTATTTATATTCTTTTGTCCTCTCTATTCCCTTCTTTCAGAATAGATCAATCATTTAAAGTTAAATTGGGTTCCAGGAAAAAAAAATCCACCAACTTTTTTCTATTCCTATCTCCCCCCCCCTTTTTTTTTTTTTTGCCTGTACTTCCTGGCGATTTTGTAACAGTTACTTTGCACTTGAACTAAATTTCTCCCGCACTCTTACTCTGTTTCACAATCTCTAATGCCACTGTAAATATTTCATAAGTAACATCGTTCCAGAGAATAATCTACATCACAGAGAATATGTGGCCTTCAACCATGAAGATTACACCATGGGAAACTATCTTTCCTGCTAGCTATCATCCTGATCAGCTGGCTGATATATAAAAGAATCTTGGCTTTCTGTTACTAATCATAGCAGGAAGCATCAATATTCTTCCTCCCAGAGACATAGTCAGCATTGCAATGGAGACTTAAAATGCCAGGAGACCATTATGATAATGGTTTCTCTTTTTTCTGTTTCTGGGGTTTTTTTTCCCCCAGGAAGGTGCAGGGCCATGGTTGGTGGCTGTAATTAAATACTTCTGGAGTTATTAGTTTGTGGGGCTGATCATATAAATTTTATATAGAATTGTTCTTGCTTTTGCTCTTGTTTTTATTCTTCCTCTTTGTTGTTGTTCTGATTTTAGCAACAATTGTGACATTTATTTACCTAATGAAATTATGGAAAGAGGAAGGAATGGGTTTAGATGGTAAGCCTCCTATGCGAGTTTTTCTTTTGTTCTTATGTTTATTTTCCATATTTTTATTTTTTATCTTTTTTTATCTTTAGTTATTTTGTTATTCGTCTAAGTGTGTGTGTGTATGTGTGTGTGTGTGTGTGTGTGTGTGTATTAGAATAGTTAGAATAGATAGAACGTCTTGTATTCATGGTGGTTATACATCTAGTCCCATCAAGTAAGCTTTCACTATGGTTTATATTTCTTATTTTTATTTTACTTTTTATTATACTTTATTATTAGGCTATTCAGTTGGGATGTTAAAGGCATGCATAATCATATAAAGTATAGACACTTGTTTCAAACTCTATATATGAACAATTAGATATACTATAGCTTGTCATATATTAGTGTTAATACTAAGGCAGCTGGAGTTATGATTTTATTTAATAAATTGATAAATATAGCTACAGTTCAAAACTATTTGGATAATGAATAATCTTTTATTATTCTTTGTTTGGAGAAATATAATGTTCATATTGTTACAGTAATGACCTCACAAGAAATTTTCCAGAAGAATTTTATGGATGTTTCTCAAAATTATTTACAAAACCTTTCAATTGTTTAATTGTCACCAGAAATCTTGTAATGGATTTTCAATTGGACAAAAACAATTCTTCCTAAGATTGTATTTGTAATTAAAAATAGAAGTGATGCTAGCTTATATGATTAATGTAATTTAAAGTTAAAATGGGCTGCTCTACAAACTGATTAAATAAATAAATAACTTGTACACAAGGGTTATTGCTTATGCCTCTGTGAAAAAGAGAAATCTTAGGTACCAATAAATGAAAATTTGACTCAGGAATATTTACTGGCATAGGCAAAGAACCCCACAGTATAGTTATTATGAATTTATCTAGTGAAAAAGAAGGAAAATTGAAACATCTGAAACAACAAAACATAATACTTAAAATGTTAATAAGTGATTGAATTTCAGTTGATGAATATAATAATATAGAAAAGATACTTGATACAATAGATGCGCAGCAAATAGATAATTTTGGGGTGAGATTGATATTCAACTATTATCACAGAATTGGGAAGCACTTTGACACTATAAGAGATATTAGATGCAGCTCAATTGATGAAAAACTGGAAAGGCCCCAACCCAAATAGCTTTCCTACTGAATGATATAAATACAGATTTCTTGGTTCCAAAATTATTAGAGATCTGCAATGAATTAATTAAGTCCAGCAAATAGCTTGCACAATATATAAACCCTTTTTATTAATCACTTATAGATACTAATAGATCAGCTGCTTATTGGCTAAGCAACTGCCAAGCGTGTTACTATATATTATCCACCTCAGACTGGATTTATTAAAAATAGACAAACATCAAATCATATAATTAAAAGATACGTTTGATATAGCTCAAAATAGGTTGATTCTGCTGTATTAAATATTTGAAAAGGCTTTTGGGTACATTCAAAATGTTTTAAAGCAAGACACTTGTAGATAAGGATTCTCACTTTGTTTCATTAAATGAATTGTGATTTATTACTTGCAATGAACAATAAATAATGTTTTCTGGATCATATAACTTACAACCACATTTCAAAGGCTCAACTTTTGATCGCATTTTTATTTAATTTTTGAGTTATTAGCAATTAGCATTAGGCAGTTTCAGGATATTACTAGTATTACACTGACAGATTCTGAGTATAAATTATTTTACATGGTAATGATATTTTGGCAATATTGGATAATTATTCTATTTAATAGCCTAACTTAATAGAGAGTTCAACAATTTGATAAATATTCAGGTTATAAGATTAATTAGGAAAAAACTACTTCCTTTACAATTTAATATATCAACAGAGCAAATAAAGATATTGGGCTTTGTAATATGTACAGAATATAATAAATATTTGATTATATATATTTACAGTAAATATTTCAAAATATGTGGAAATATCTGTTAAATGATATAGATAAGATTGTAATAGACATTACATTGATGGATTAAAACTATTAAATTGATTGGGTAAAATTAAAGTGATTAACAGGAATATTATTTTCCATATAATTTGTATTTTAAGAAGGATTTCAGTTCCAAACAGAGATTTTATTCAGATTGATAATCTCTTCAGGGAAGTTATATGGGAAGATATACCACCAAGAATTTCATTTGGCCAAACTGAGATTAGATTTTGACGGAGATTTTAATTTTCCAGACTTTAAAAAATATCACTGGCTTTTTATTTTATTATCTATATTTTTGTAGATTGAACATTTAAATGAATATCAACCACTATGGGCGTTATTGGAAAGTTATGTATCTGTTTTAAGATCTTGACAATTAATCAGATAAAGATGTAGCAAAAAACAAAAAGGTCTTTCATGTCCTAGCATGTGCAGTTAGACATATTTAAGCTTTATTGGGATTTAGACTGAAGCTTGATGCTTAGTCCCATGAATTCTTAACTTTATGGAAGAATACTCTAAAAATAACTGGTAAGATTTCTGTTGGAAATTATGGTCAGAATCTGAATGCTTCTTTGATTAAATTATTTTGTGCTGATTATCTTAAGGAATTTCAATGACTTAAGATAAAAATTTGTTTGTCTTATATTCAACAGTGGTAATATAATCAACTCCACCGTATTTTGAATGCTCAGTATGGACCCAATGCCTTAGGCAGTTCAAAGGAATATATGCTATCGTTTACATGGAGTTGCTTCTGAAATCAATTCAACTTTGTATCTAAATCACAGATTAAAAATACCTCTACAATCAATATTACTGACATTTAATACTTGTAGAATAAAGAAAATCATCAAATTATGCAAGTCTTAAAATTGTTTAATGGTAGTTTATGAAGCTATTGATGTTTGAGGTAGGAAGATAAGATAATCACAGGAATCTATTAAGAATCTTTTTTTGGGGGGAGGTTAATAGTCTCCTCCCCAAACATATTAATATTTACACTATTATTCACCATATAATTTGCCTCATAAACTTCAATGGAATGAATTGTAATGAGTATTATATGCAATATTGGATGTACGTAGCGGCTAAAACTTAGTATCCTTCATAGAAAGGTTTAGATATATATTACCTTAAAAACATTAAAAATATTTTGGGGTTGTTGTGTTGATCCTTTTTTATTTTGTTGGTGGGAGTGGTGGTTTGTGAACATTTTGGTGACAGTGTAATGGTTCCTGTAAATAAAAATATGGAAACCATCAGTACATCTTACTTTATTAAATGCTTGTTAAACAACATTGGCTCACATATTCTTATTTCAAAATCAAAGCTTCAGGGGTGTAACTTAGTTTTGTAAGGACCCAGGAAGATGTTTTCTTCTGTTGTCAATAATTATATTAGTAACAGCTACAGTGGTGGAATTCAGCCGGTTCTCACCGGTTCGCCTGAACCATTAGTTAATTGCTTATACAGTTCAGAGAACTGGCTAAAAATAAAGTGCAAGAGAGAGGGTTTTTTTTCTCTCTCTCTTCAGTTAATAGCTCTGGGCAGACAGCCAAGAACCACTTAACAGTTGCAGCTGGAATGCAGCTGATATATGCTGAATCAAGTCAATAAACTACAGAAACTGACAGGATTAGGGCAGAGAAACACCCATCAATCACCCATCTAGGGATGGGATTAACCTCTTCCCTTCAGGAAGGACAAGATTACAAAATTTTCATTATAAAGAGTATTAAGTAACACTTCTGTGATCAGCTGATACTCCCTGGAGTTCCCCAAAACCTTTTATAGCTGCTGCAGTATTGGCTACTTCTTGTTTCTTCCTGGGGGGAAAGATACAGGAGACAATGATCAGCTTGATCATACAGGCCATTAATTTAATGCAAGTGTGGTACAGCCAGCTGCATTGCTTCTGCTGTGAAGCATCCAATTTAGAACATATAGAACATAGAATAATAGAGTTGGAAGAGTTAATGGCTTTTGGCAGCATGCCCAGGCTTTCAGTTAGCATGAGCAGCTGTCCTTAGTTTCCCTCTCAGCTGCTGTGTTTGCTTTGGGGTTGACTTTTTTTTTTAAGGAGAATGGCTGTTTTGAGTTTTCTACATTGTTTTAGTGGTTCCTGGCACTGTCCTTTTGGGGTGTACTTCCCTCGCTCTTTCTGAAAACCTCTAGTGATGGCACACCCACAACTTCTGAAGACAAACTATTCCATTGGTTGATTGATCTCACCCTTAGGAAATTTCTCCTTAGTCCTAGGTTGCTTCTCTCTTTGGTTAGTTTCCATCATTGTTTCTTTTTTTTTTTTTATTGAAAAAAGTTTTATACATTTTCATTTTTAA
>JANHFL010004067.1:26104-52991 GCA_032468155.1 Oxyrhabdium leporinum | reverse complement strand
CCTGCCTAAGCAGGGGGTTGGACTAGAAGACCTCCAAGGTCCTTTCCAACTCTGCTATTCTATTCTATTCTATTCTATTCTATTCTAAATATTGGAAAAGTGCTAATTTATTGTGAGTTGGACTAAGGAGAAATTTCCTAAGGGTGAGACCAATCAAGTTGGCCACGCCCACCCACTCACATGACCACCCAGTCACATGACCACCAAGCCACACCCACCGAACCAGTAGTAAAAAAATTTGAATCCCACCACTGGCTACAATAATAATATTTGTTAGCTAATATTCCTTTTTAAAAGGTAAAATAAGGATTTGCAGCTGAGCAGTATAATAAGGAATTATATAGCAGCAAGTAACATGGGAATTAGTGCTAAGTCTGTGAACAAAATAGAAGCCAAATTATCTAAAACTTACTTTGCATTACTATGAAAAAAATAGATGCTGATCAGAATATAGTCCTTAGTGTAATGTATTGGGCCAAATTCTGTAAATATTTGAATTTATTGCTCTTTATAAATAAAATCCCAAGAATGCATGTATATCAATTAAGATTTATTGTAATATAATCAGTCTTCTAAATGTTTGTAATTTCAGGCAATCAATCTATGACAGGTAAGCTGAATCTATTAGGATACTGCATATGCAGTATGAATATATACTCCATCTTTCTTTTCCTTTTCTGTAATAGCTGATTATTAAGCATATCATAACCAGCACAGAATTCTGACAAATATTCAAAGTTTAATATATGTATTTCCGCCTGTTTTGAACAGATGGCAGTGGGTTCATAAATGAGTAATTGGAGAAACATGTTCTGTGGCTTTGGTTGCTTTTCATATTTCAAAGAAAGGGGAGAGTATATTCTCAATTTGGAGACAGGGTACCACATGCTCATCTTCTCATTGGCATATATGTAAAGCCAAGCATATTGGAGACATAAGCATAAAATATTAAGACACATGCTTTCTCCCCAGGAAAATGAATGATAATAATACCAAAAAGAAACAGATCACAGCAAGAAATATATGTTCATCTCATGCATGGTAATCTTTCAGGCTTTTTAAAATGGAAATATGTTTAAAGTCACCATTCTACAAGTTTTGATGGAATGAAGTATCATATGGTCATTATATTTAGTGACTATATTTGCACATGACATTTAATCTGATTATCTATTTAACCCTTTTGGGGATTTTCACTACACATGAAATCATAATCTTACTGAATGAGCAACATTCCAAATCATAACAAATGGAAATAAAGTTAAAACTAACTAACCTAATCATGTTGTACAAGAGTAGTCATTAGATTTTAAATGAACAGGTTAAAGATACAGTGACTCATCAGTCCTGCCAAGTTCTTTACACAGAAAATATTGGAGGAGTAATAAATATGAATTTGAATGTGTTTTGTTCATCGAAAGCATGTGCTTTATTCATCGAAACCCCAAAGTTTTTCCAGAAAAACTTTGCCTTTTCCAGTTGCTTTTTCAAAAGCACCTTTGGGACAAACATGACCTGGATGACTTGAGAATCGTTATAGACATATTCATTGAAACATAAGATTAAAGAAGCTTAATGGATAGAAAAATAACATTTCCCTGACCAAACCTATCTGAATCAAATCCCAGGTGGATTTTCCTATGAATTTGCCTTATGCTGAATTATTGCTTTTGGAATCACACAGAAGACCTGGAATAAGGTAATCTAAGGCATTAATTGATTCATTTGAATTTTTATCCTTGGAGGCAATTGCCATCTACTTAGAGACCATCCCATAGGGTGAATTTGCCATGTCTTCAAGAGGCTGTTTATGAGCAAAGGCTAAATTTGACTAAAAGCTCCTAGGCAATTAATTTATTTATAAAATTGTATAATAGTTATAAAATTATTGTAACTAACCTTGATAAATTAACATAGCTAATGTATAGTTGACTGCACTGAAGGCAATCTTCTGGGACACTATTGGGCTTCCTTGTGCAATTGGTGGAGCAGTGTGAGAACAAATGCTGGAGTAGATGGGTCAGTAGTTCAATCCAACCCTGCTTATATTGTTATGTTATGGGAAATTTATGACATTATATTTCCTGCTATTTTAAATAACAACTGGCCATTTATCTGTTCCCCGATCAATTATTTTAAAAATGTGTTCAGCTGAGAATTGGAATCATTTTTAGTCTTTTTGATTAGCTTTGGGAGTGGTCTTATCAACATGACAGAGTCTGATACATGCATATTATGAAGAACAAAATAAAGTTTTGCAAAAGATCTCTAAGATTTCAACATTTGGCTTTAGATTTTGACTTGTCCATGCTAATTTATTGTTGTGCCTGCTTTTGGAATATATAACAAAGAGAACCTGATAGTGTCCTAACTTGCAGAATTACAGGAGTAGGTAGGCAGTAACACATATCAACAGATTTCTCACAGAATTATATGGATACAACTCTAACATTTCTCCTAACATTTCTCTTTTCCCCATACTTTAATAGAAAATTTGTAATGGTAATCATAATGGTGAAGTTCATATTAAACAAGCCTGTCACAACGTAGCTGAAATTAATCGCTTTAATATCAATCAAAAATGTCTTACATAATCATCAGAAATACTACTGAAGCTAATCATGTGAAAGATTACAATGAACCTCAGCTACTTTTCTTGAGCACAAGAACATTTGTTTTGCCAAGTGGGAAATATCTAAATTGTACTGGTTTAATGTATAGCAGTTTTATTAAACAAATTCCTACATATTAAACAAACTTAAAATGTAAGTTCCTTGTATGCATATTTTACCACCTAACATAACCAGAAGTTGAACATGTATAAAACATCCCTCTCTTTCGATCAGAATAAGCATTCCGATCAAAATAGAGGGGATGCTTTATACAGGTAAAACATCTGGTTAAGTTAGGTGGTAAAATAATGCATCCCAACACAAAGATATCAAGTCTGTTAACACTTGGTAAGGACGCATTAATTCCTTTGGCTCATGTGTACATCTGGTTTTACATAGCATGTCAAAGGACCAAGTGGGCTCTTTCTGTTTTCTAGTGAGCCAAGACTCAATGTTTAGTATGAAGACATTCAGAGTTTTCAATTTCTTCAGCATTTAAGGCAGTTAAGCCATGTACAATCCCCAAATATGTATGTAATGAGCTTACATGTTTAGCTATGCTAATTCTGCAGGGTTCTGTGGGCCACAAAAAGGATGCTGTTTACGTTTTCTTTTTAAAACAATTTTCTAAAAGAAAAAAAAAAGACACAGCATTTTGTCTTTTGCATCCAAATTGAGAAATATTTTATCCAAAGTTCTTCCAAGCTTAATTTTTCCCAAATTATCTCTTTCAGTGAAATTATGATTTATACTGAGTAGTTCTTCTAGTAATAGGCCTGGCAATGCATCAACATCAATACTGAAGAGATTACATACTAATTTATGAACAGTGTTGCCAGAAAGGCTATTTGGAAAATAGTGGATGAATGCAACTGGGAGACAGTTGAGTTGAAATGCAAAATTGTACTTCACGTTCCCTTTACAATGTTCAGTGAGTGATTAAAATGTTGAAAAAGATAAAAAGTTAGGTATCTCAGCTTGTTTCCAATGTTTCAGAAATTTATTTTTTGTGTGTGAATGCTTTAATGGCATGGTGATATAATTGTTTCTTGGCAGCTTTAAACTGAGGTTGTTCAGAGAATCGAAACTGTCTACTAAATGTGCCAATGAAAATTGGCACTTTTGGACTGCAAAGCAAAATATAACCCCAATTTCTTATGTTGCTTGAGGGCAAATTCTACTTCATCCTTTAGCTCAACTAATCCCAAAAGCATTCTTTTGGAAAGCTATTGTATGAAACAAAAGTAGTTTGTGATCTGCTTCCAAATCCACATAAACAGAAGCAAAAAAAAAGGCTTATATTTAAAATGCTACTCACAAAATGTATAATTTTGATGGCCAAATTTAGTATATCACACAGATCATCTGGAAGAGTTTTAGCAACCGATACTTGCCTGTATATGGTGCAGTGAATTATACATATATACATGTATAAACACTTGCAACTTTAGGACTTGCTGACCTCAACTCCCAGAATTCCCTCAACGAGAATGCCCTATACTTACCAAATTTGGGGAGAAAATAATGGATTATAAAAAATGATTATGTACAAAAGCTAAAGTTCTCAAAGGTTGAAATTCTGTTGAACTACATACCTAGTTCATCTCTTCCCCTGAGAAAATTAGATCTCTTCATCCAGCAAAATTCTTTTGTAGGCAGATGACATTGTGCTTTCTCAAACACAGATTGGCCTGAAACAGGCTCTTTATATACTTGCTGAGCACTGTCAAGAAAACTGACTAGAAATTAATTACTCCAAAACCAAGGTCATAGTTTTTGCTAAGTACCCTAAGGCACATATCTGGCAGCTAAATAATCACTCAATAGAGCAAGTCAAGACCTTTAAATATCTGGGGACTGCTTAGCATGCTATGGGCAACCGAAAATTTCATGCTGCTTATGTTAACCTAAATGCACAAAACCCAGCATCCGTTTTACAATCTTTCTACTTCTCCAAAGAAACTCAGAATATATTTGCAGCCGTTGAAGTCTTCTTGGCTAGGATCCAAGCCCAGCTTCATTTTGAAGCTCAGGTGGGTCCCTACTGATATATTTTTTTCTTTTGAAAGAGTTCAATCCAAGTTCTTGAGATTAATTTTTTCCAAGTACCTTGCTGTGTTCCAAATGTGGTGTTTTGCAGTGGAGCTGGTTACTTAAAATAGCAACTTCTGCCAGATATTTTCATTTTCTTCTATTGGCTTAAGGAATCAATTTTTTCAGTGTGCTTGGCCCCTCTAAATATGACGATAGCTTTCAGCCTTCCTGGTACAAGGCAATACATGCCAATCTGTAACTTTGTGGCTTCTTGTGGCTAACCATCACCGATGGCCTATGAAAAGCAGGCCATTGATTTAGAGCTGCAAGCAATTTTACCAGTTCTACCTAGAAACATCTTCCTAAGCTAGTCTGCATACAACAGCCAGATATCTTAAGTCACATAAGAATTCCAAAATTTGGAAGGGCCCTATCCTTGACCAGATTCAATGCCCTTCTAACAGTTAACAGGGAAATACTGAAAGATATCTTTTGAATAAAGACTGTTCATGTGGTGGAGGAATAATTGAAACAATATAACACATTATTTTGTATTGTCCCCTCTATACAGATACTCGCCAGGAATTATCTCCATTCCTTACTAAACATTCTGATCATTCTGACTTGTTCCTATTATCAGATCAATCTGATTTTACTTCTTGGACCACAACTAAGTACCGTTCTATAGTTGGCACAGTATGCCATAGTATTTCTCCTAGGTATTTTTTTTCTTTTTTCATTCTAAATAATTATGACTTTGTTTTATTTGCTGGTCAATAACTGAATAAAATTGATTGATACCTAGCTCATGGAATTTGACAGTCTAATGGTGTAAATGAACTCATTATGCAAATAAGCCTACATGCGGATAAGCCGACCCTCAAAATGTTTCTATGTTTTAATTTTCACAATTGGCTTATCCATGATTAATCCACCTGTTATGCATTTTTCATGGTTAAAATTTAAGGGTCATCAGATAGGCTTATCCATAAGTATATGCAAGACATACATGACCTTTTAAAAATATTATTGTATATATTTGTGGATAAGCTATCCATAGATAAGCCAAACTCAGTTTTGGGTGTGTATTTTGGCACCTAAAATTCTTGGCTT
The DNA here is from genome assembly GCA_032468155.1 of Oxyrhabdium leporinum. NCBI lineage: Eukaryota > Metazoa > Chordata > Lepidosauria > Squamata > Cyclocoridae > Oxyrhabdium > Oxyrhabdium leporinum. Next base: position 47,232 of record JANHFL010004067.1, on the reverse strand, counting down.
ATACATAAGTATACAGTTTACTGTGACATCATTCCTGTGGATAAAATCAGAAGATTATTACATCTGCCCATTCAAGATACCTTGTTTCAGTAGTAAGGACCATATAGATAGAATACCAATGTAGGTTCAGTGGAAATGTATATGGAACTATACAGCTTTTATTATTCTTGTTATATTCAGGATTGTCTCTTGACACCTATTTATCATGATAAAGCTGCCAAACCCAGTTGAGGAAAACAAGGATATTACCATATTTGTCAAGAGGTACGGCAGGTTTTTCTATTCTGCCTCACTCTTCTTCTGTAAAGATCACTCTAGATGTTTCTGAAAAAGTGAAACTGGAGATTGACAGAATTATCTCGCACAGACCCACTCAAGAAGAAACACGAGGCAAAAACTTTGTCTGCTTTCAGATAAATGTACTGGTACTTCAGGTTTTTGTTCTACATATGATCCCACAATAGCATGTACTACACCTAAAATACCTAAAAAAATACTATGGCATACTGTGGCTATAGTAAGTTGTAATGTGGTACTATAAATTGTGAGAAACTTTAGAGCAACATGATAATTTGTTCAAAAATCACCTCAAATGTGTGCACACAAATTAAGTATAAAAAAGAGTTCTTTAAAAATGAAAACCAGAAGACATGGTATTGCTTTCAGCAGGTTTATACATTAGAGAATATGCCTTGAGTTGCTTGAACAGGCAGCATACAAATGTGCATAAAATAAATGCATAAAACATCCACAAATAAAAAGAAAGCAGTATGGTAAAACTGATAGCACAATTATGTAGAGAGGAAGGAAAGGCTTCGTGTAGGTAAAAAGTAATGAGAGGAAAATATAAGATTAGGAATGGCAACAGAGACTGTTAGATAAAGATACTACTATGAGATTTTCAGGTGGTTTTCTTGACCTTGTTTAGAATATCTGACTATGCCAAAACAGTAACAAAAACAAAGGTGTGGGGTAATCCAGAAACACAAGTTTCAGAAATTTATTAGTCCCTGAAAATGATTCCCCATAAACATGGTATTTCATGGGAGACAATTCAATTAATCATTAGATATCAGTGCTATAAAACTGAAGGCTGTGAGTGTTCTTATTGAAAAGCAGCCCCTGGAAGTTGTCTTGCTGAGCTGCCTTGCTAAGATGGGAGGCTGTGCCTCACCTTTTCCTCATCTTCTGTGTTTATATTCAAAAAGTTAGCTGGTCTAACTTCCCTCATAGGATTTCTGACATATTTTTATTCTTATAAATGCACATGTGGAACATCACAATGAAAAACTGTTGGAGAAGCAACTGCAATCAGGAATACAGCAGCAATTATGGCTTTAGCACTTTCTTATCCACACTTCATTACTCAATATTACAGAGCTTTAACTCAAAAAAAAGTGTGTGAGAGGGGAAAAGAAACTTTAATGCATATATTTGCCTTTAAGGTGTAGTTATTTTCTTACACAGCCGGTTTCCATGTTTCTGACAGTTATACATTTGACAGCTGAGTGCTGCTGCTTGCTTCTGTTGCTTTTGTGTCTTCATGTTTAGAGGGCAGTTCATACGGCTTGGTTGTCTTGTGCAGCTTTTCTAGGCGCCATATCATTATTTGCCTGAAGTGTTCCTCTTCCAATTTTTGCTTTGCTTGAAGCTCTAATTCTTGGAGTTTCTCTTCTACCTGAAGCCTGATTTGTAATTCCCTTTCCCACTGTTGCAAATAAATAAATAAACAAATATAACATTACTTAATATTTTGGCATTGCATAAAAACACAAAAATTTGATTTAATCATTCACCAGATAGAGCGAATAGTAGATGAGAAATTAGGAAATGGATATTAGCAGGATTAGAGATGGTGACATTTTAGAAGCAGGAGCTGGTATTATATAGCGTATGGAGCAGGGGTATCAAACTTGCAGCGATACAGCGGCATCACATGATGTATCAGGACTTTTCCCCCCTTCGCTAAACTGGGAGGGGGTGTGGCCAGCATGTGATGCATCCGGCCCGTAGGTTGTAAGTTTGACAGCCCTGGAGAATAACAATCCTTCAGGTGCAATTGGTTAGACTGAAAACTCATGAGGCTAAGACTGATGTATTTTCAATATCTCTTAAGATATTGCTTAATTGACTGACAATTTGTGAATAAAATGTTTGAAGAACAGATATAAGGACCAAATATTTACTACATTTTCACATACAACTTCATATCATTTTCATCATCATTTTATTTTAAAACTGAACTCCCTGGAGCCAACAATACTAAACGTCTGGGAAACTGTTGAAATAAAACTATTCTGCTTCCCCAATATGCCTGCCGTTATTACCTGAAAGAGAAAGATATACACAGCTTGCATGCTGTCAACATCACAAAAAAAATATAACACATTTACTCCCTATAAATTAGCAAGCATGCTGTTTTCCAGCTCATGATTCCTCAATGAACATACTCAATAATTAATTGTATTTGAATACATTATTTTATCATGCTCCAGACTAAATGGACTGTTTTGGAGGGGGGGGAAAGTAAATGTCTGCTGAGAAGCAATCACTTTTTGATGTTCCCTTGTCATTATCTTAAATATTAGAAATGACCAAGGTGTTGCTGTAGTACTTTATCAAACTTTAGAATACATTATTAAATGAGAATGGGTTTATATAATTTATTGGTGGTGACATTAAAAATATTCAGAAAGCAGGGAAAAGATAACAGTGAATTTGAGAAGATGAAGTCACTTAGTAGGGTTAGTTATATGTATGTAAACATAACACAATTATGTTTACACACATGTGTCCCTTTGCTCCCCCATCTCCTTCCTGGTAAAATGACCTTGAAGGTAAGGCAAGCTACTAAACATTAGACTTTTCTGAATGCCATAAGCAATTTCTAAACAAATACAAAAGTATTAGCATGTAAAATTAATATGATAAAATATTTTACAAAGCCATCTTTCTTTATGAGAGTAGAAAATGTTAGAATGCAAATGGTGGCAGATGATCCAAGAAGGCAAGTATTCAGCATCTGAGACTGAACTGAAAACTAAGAACTATGAGCCTTACATGTATGTAGGACATGAGGTGAAACCATAAGAGAGAGAAAAAGAAACAAAGACATCTTAAAGTTGCCAGGTTTGAAAAACACTGATATACACTATTTCTGTAAAACTGTACTATTTCACTGATCATTCCAACCAAGTGTGTTTATGTATGGGTGCTTAATACATTTTTACAAATAGCACCAATCATATCTATTACATGTGCAAGAAAATAAAGGTATTGAGGGCTATAGTCAAGGAGAAACCCATATAACTTATTCTGAGCCTCAGAATCAATATTACTATTGTATTGACACTAAAAATAGTGTCTTAAGTATAAAAACTGCAACTCATAATGATTTCATTATTAAGAAAAAAGTACAGATTAGATTCAAATAGAAGAATAAAAGACTAATATGGAGATTATTTAGAAAATGAAGTAAAATGCTTTGAAAATTTATACAGTGAGATTTTACATTCTGAGAAAACTGTTGTTGGGATGGAATTTAATTTCATGGGATACCCTTCAATTATTTTGTGGACAGATTAATCTTAAATAATAAAATGTTCCTCCTACTGAAGTATTGTAACCAAATAGGAAGCTTTTAGGCATTTTGCGCTGGTTATCATGGGGTTATAAAATACATTTCAATGCCCTTATTTGTTTGATGAATTAATGAATCAGAAAAAGTGTATTTCCTTCATTCAATCCTGAAATAGGATTAATAATAATGGATTTTAAACATTTTTGAAAGATGGGAAGACCTGGACAGTTCTTCAAAAGATGGCAAGAATGAGGGCCATGTTTATTGAAACAGTACCTCCATACCACCACCATCTCAACACTCCAATCCATCCAGAACAATTGGAAATTACTCTTGCAAATCTCAAAATACTGTAAACAACATTACTGCTTCATCCTTAGAGAATAATACAGAAACACAAAGAATGCCCCAGCTTGTCTACATTTTGAGCTCATGTTGCATTTTCTTCTCTGATGATTCCCCATGCCCTGCACATGCACAACAAAGGGGGCCTGTAAAGTCAACAAACCCCTATACTTTGGTTGAGTTTGAAACTGCTGCAAAACTTGATGAGTAAACTTCTATAGAGAGGTCAGAGAATCTGGCTTAATAACAAGTGTCAGAGTAAAGTAAGAGATAGAAATGGCCCTTTACTCAGCCGAGGTTCAGTGTTCCTAATGAAAAATAACCTTCAGTGTAATCCTGGATATGCTACTGCTAAGTTGAAAATAAATCAGCTCAGTTGTCAAACACAGAATATATTGTGAAATTGTATAGATGATGGAGCTGATTTTTGGAAATATGCAAAGGCAATGAGTGGATGTGCCTTTATTCATGCTACTCATACCTAGGGCTGTATTTCCTTCCACAATCAGGATGATTGTATTGGCCATATTTGTTTATAAAGGAATCCAACACATGATAGGTTAATAAATATGTATGCTACTAATGGGGAAGATGTATTGATTTGTTATGTGCCATCAAATCAGTGACAAAATTGTATTTACATTCATTATTTCCCTTCCCTCTTTTTCTCTTGCAAGCATAATCATAATGAAGGTACGGGGACAAACAACATGAAATGGTTCATCTAATTTATCACTGAAATTATGTGTAAACTAGGCCTCTGAAACATTAAGAAGATATGAAAAAAATAATTTACCATGGTGCACAAGCCTGTGCAAGTACACACACACACACACATTTTTTTTATCACATTTGTCATAGTTCAAACAAACCTGAAACTATCAAATGAACAAAAGGTATTGTGTATAGTATGAAAAGTTAGAACAAGTATCTCTTTAATGATGCATATATCTGTTATTCTTAATTAGCCCTCCAGCTCTCCTGTTTCCATGGTTCTATAAAGGAAGATAATTTTCATGGATCCCAAAATAATATGAATAGGTCTATTTTCAATAAAACATATGTAGAAGTCAATAATTACCATGAAATTGGGAATGCAAACAAAACTATAACAAATATTTTAAATATTTTCAAATCCAATTGTTTAAATTTCCTGTCATGTTGATATAGGAATTTGACTATCAATTCCTTTCAAATTGCTTATGCTGTGATATGAGTAGTATATATGCATAAGAAATTATATCTATGTGTTTAAGAGTCAACACCAATTTGATATATATAATCAATGAAATAATGCAAAAGAAGGGAAGGATAGATATTTTCAAAGTCTATTTTACAATATTTTCTTTAGCCTTCTCTTTTCCCAACATCTGACAGGCCCCTTGCAGAGACCAAGAAATAAATGGTCTTGAGAATAGTTATATTAGACTTAATTGGTGTGAAATTCTCACTATTATGCTCTATAACCTGTAAAAGATAGACCTTTGTTTTTCTATTGGTTGAGAGTGGGACAACATTTTCAAAATCTTAAAAATATGCATAATATACTAAAACGTCATATATATGTGAAGTAGTTATGACATAGTTAAAACTTGGTTAGAATACATTTTTTTCCAAAAAATATCAAGTTTATTTCCCAAAATTCAGGAGCTCCTGAACCTTACCAATAGTGGTAAAAATTATCAGTTTGTGGTTGCATTAATGCAAATATACATTTTAATCTCCAATCTTACCTGAGCATTTACGATTCTCCTTAGTTCCATATCAGTACGTGTAAAGTAATCGGGATATGGATATTTTGGTATACCAGCTTGCAAAAGTTCTTCCCTTAGGAAAAAAAAAAAGGGGGGGGGAGAAATGTTATTTGACCTTAACTCATCTAAGAGATACCAAGTTTTTCAATGTTTTGATACATTGCCAAGACTAGTTAGACACATATCCATTACATGATATTTTTACATATCTAAAGAAAAGTTACAAGTTGTCTTCTACAGGGTAATATTCTAAATCTGTATTATATCTCAGTGCGATACCGTTTTATGTGCAATCTATTTAGTGGATATAGTAAAAAAAAAACCATTTATAAGCTGTATCTCATATATTTTATTTCTGTAGTTATTATTATGTCTGGCTATATAATTACTCTGTCTGGCTATATAATTACTCTGAATTTAAGCTATAATTATAATCATAAAGATTATTAGTTGCTGCAGTTTTGTGACTAAAATATAACATATGTTCATTACTGATACAGTTCCATAATTTAATCCCATCAAAATATGCTGTGTTTTTCATTTTCCAAAAGAAAAAAATCTAAACACTAACACAAACTAAAACTCAAAATTAACCAACACGCAAATAAAAAGTTTGTTCAAATAAACTTAAGGAAATGACAGTATGCAGGCAGAGAAGTTCCTGAAATTAGATGTTGCAGTTGAGAAATCCCTCTCATATATTCTAACCAATTACAAACATAGTACTAACCCTGTTTTTTGTTTTTTTTTAAATAAGCAGACAAAATTCCATGTGAAGGTCTCTTTAGGTATCCTAAGCCTAAACTTTAAAACACAGCTTGTTCATCCATCTTCTAGAAGAATATACGAGATGACTCTGATGTTTATAGGATTTAGGAGAAATTACCAAAATTATCCTCTTCCTATAGGAGCAGACAGTTGAAGATAGGGGAATTTTGACTGGAACTGATTTATTTCTGTTGACATAACCACAGATATGAATTATAGAAAAGTATAATGGAAAAGTTGCTACTATAGCTGTTTTATCACCTGTTTTAAGAAATAACCAAGTTCTGTTGACAAAATGTTTTTGTTCAGTTTCTTCTTTTTTACTTCTCATATTTTTGCCTATCTAGTTTATTAGATTTCATTTAGCCCCTTTATGCCAATCCTCTAAATGTTTTGGTGGTATTATTATAGGACAAATCTAGCATATTTTTATTTTGATACTAATTCAATGGCACCTGCCATGCAATTGGTCATTTACTGTATGCACAAAAATGGCATTGAATTAATTTAAGATGAACCTTGCAAGCCCAGTGTTCGTGATTCATGATTAGAAATAAAGAAAATTACAATATTTCAAAGGAAACAGAAAGCAGACATGGACTCTTCAATCAACTGTTTTAGCGAACTATAATATGAAACAATGAGAGTGCAGGGTACAAACTCATTAGAAATAATCATGATAGAGCTTTTCTTCAATTATGTCATACAACTATAAGGATTCCAAATTAATGAGAATCTAAGAAAAAAATAACTACTTCTGGTCTCCCAGAAGGCTCTCTTGACATATGTAGGCATGTGGGGGAGTTCAATCCATTTATGTTAACATACAACATCTTCATTTCCTTTTCCATCTTTTCACTTATATATAGGTCTTACCCTTCTAGTTGTTCTTATCTCTCTCTGTGTTTTTGTTCTTACTCCTTCTCGTTCGGCCTGTTCATTTCCCTTACTCTTTCTTCTTGCTCTAAGGTTTTTTCTTCTGCTTACAATTCATCTTGACTTTTACTTTCTATCTCCTCTCTGCTTTCCTGTTCTTCATTTGCTGTAAAATGATGTTCAAAGAATTCATGTGACTTGTCTAAAGTATCTACCCTGAATTTTTTGTCTTGCCAGGAGATCAAAATTCCTTCTGGTGTCAACCATCTAAATGTCACATTGCATTTGATTAGTTGTGCTGTCAGGAATTGAAACTGTCTCCTCTGCTCTCTGACTCTCCTGGGTATCTGTTTTAAGGTCAGGATTTCTCTTCCTTTATACTTCATAGATTCATCTCTTGTTTTTTTTGTATATTTCATCTCTCAGTGTTTTCTTAGTATACCTTACATGTACTTCTTTTGGTAATTTATGCCTTCTTGCATAGTTTGCATGAATTCTATAAATTTCATCAATATTTCTTTGTACATCCTGTTTGTTTTCTGTAGTACTCCAGCCAACAGTTCTACAATCACCTCAGCCAGGTCTTCCTCTTTCTCTTCCACAATATTCTGAAATCTCAAATAAAAAGCTGCCTTTTCCATCTTGAGAAAGATTATTGTCTCTTCTAATTCTCTATTGGCCTGGGATAGTTTCTGGTCCATTTCTTCCATTCTTTTTTCTGTATGCTCGGCCCTTATTTCTATATTCTCTATTTTCTGTTCATTTTGCGCTATTGTTTGTTGGATGTTCCCTATCTTTTCATCCCTCTTCATCTCCCCCATTTCCTTTTTTATTTCATGATTATTAGATGTAACGTCTTGGTCATCACTTTTTGGATCGATAGTAGGATTGCTTGCATACTCTGCATCGAGCTTGACTTCTCCAGGCCTACCATGCTTTCTATTGATCATTGATTAGATGGTGATAATGGTGCTGATGAGGGAGTAGATGAAGCTTTCTTTCCTATCTTTGATATATTTGATGTGCTTGTCATCCCTAATAATCAAAAGGTGCTTCTCCAAACTAACACTGTTAAGGATTATTTCCTACGTCCCTTAGTATACCGCCTTCAACACTCTGATATTGTATTAGTAAAGATATTCGATAAAGTTAAACTCACAATCTCATACGAATATATCTCTATATATAACTCTTTTAAATTACAAGGTTAATAAGTTAAATTACAAAATTGATAATAATAAAGTTAATAATGCAATCATCAATACTAAGTCAGTGTTGTTTAATGATGGTTAGTTATACGTGAATCCTAAGGGTAGGCGCTTTTTTCCATTTCTTCTTCCTTCAGCGGTCAAATTTATAGTCCACGTTAAATTAGTCCGCACTGTTCTTATTGTAATCCTTAGGGAATCTTTTTGCAAATTAAGATTTGTAATCCACCAAGGCCCCAAAACCCATCCAATCAGCAAACTTTTTTCCAAAACAATGTCTAGATAGATGTACAGTTTCCAAGATCACTCTTTACTATCCTCCATTCAAGTTGGTTAATATCATCTCTGAATATCACAGGAGCCTTTATAGAGTCTTTTTAATATTTATAAGTCTTGCATCAGTCACTTCCCTTTTGTATGTCCTCTTCTAGTCAGTATGTGGCGGCTTTACTTTTTTAAAAAAATGCTGTCCAGACTCTCCTTGAGCATTCTAAATCTAACTTCAATCCAGCAAAAATAATAATAAACGTGTTCCTAGTAATTTTCAATTTTATTGTTTTTATTGTTCTTTCCAAGTATTCAGTCTAGGCTTTCCTCTAACTCAGTCTCTATTTCTTTATAGTTGTCTTAGTTGCCACTATTCTCATGGAGTGGAAATCCTACTCCACCCCTTCTTTTGAGACCCACTTTCACTCTTTTCTACTCCTAAATTGGGGTAAATACCTTTGCAGCAGATTAGAAACAATTTACCCAGTACAGCAACGTTGCTCTTTGATTTTTGTCTTCCTCTCTCTCACCAAGTTGTCACAGCTTCAGGTCGGCCATTATGACCGTCTTCTGTCCTGTCAACTTCAAGGGGTTTTCCCTCATTCTAGCAGATTTCCTTTCTCCATGCAGTCTTCGGGGCTTCTCCTCTATCTTCGCTAACCCCTCCGGGATTAACAATACCCATCAAGGGTGGCCAGACAGGTGAAATCGAGTGGGAATAACGGAGCCTCATTTCCCTGCTTTGCTTCGCTGAGGCATCACTACTGGAAGTCCGAGTCTCAGCATCTTTTTAATGTCTTCTGGACAGTGTTCTTTTGTTGTTCCTGGGATCTGTTGGAGTCATTCTCCCATCTTAGGAGTCACAGGCTGAGTCTCCCACCATCACTGGGATCACTTTGCCCTTTGCTTTCCATGTTATTTCTAGTTCTCCTCCAGGCCTAGGTACTTCACTATCTTCTCATGCTCTTTCCTCCTGATGTTGCTATCACTTGGCACCACTACGTCTATCACTATAATTGTCATCTAGTCCTTGTCTACTATCATGTTATCTGGGTGACTGGTGAGTACCTCCCTGTCTGTCTGGATCTGGATCCCACCGGATCTTAGTCCTGTTATTCTCCATGACCTTCTGTGGAATCTCCCATCTGAATTTGAAAGGATCTAACCATACACTGCACTGATGTACTTGTACATAATGCCAGCTATTTTGTTGTGCCATTCAGTGAGTGCTGTTCCTGCCTGTATCTTACACCTTGAGTTCTGTCTACTATAGTAGACCTCTATTTCTATGGATCTGGTACATAGTGCCTATTCTTGTGCTGTAATGATCAGTGCTTCAGTGTTGTCTTTTACTCCAGTTTTTTCCAGCCACTGGTAGGATTTACCAATATCAATACCTCACCTCAAAATCAAAGGTATTATCTTGCCATGTACTTGCCATGTACTTCCTCTGCTTCATCTTCTTCCCATGGCAGGCAGGCTCTCAGCAGTTCATCTTTTGGTACCGTCTTACTGATGTATTTCTGGATGTTCTGAATTTCATCCAGGACAGTGGCTTTGACACTCACCAGACCCTGCCCATCATTTTTCCAGCTTTAGAATCTCGGGTGTTGGAATTGGAGTAGAAACCTCTGTATATTGTGAGGAGCTTCTATATCAGCAGCCACCATGACCTCCTTTGGGCAGTTCATTATACCAGCTGTTGACTCTCTTACTATACATAGCTTTGCATATATACACATACAGACATGCATACAAATACAAATACACATACAGATATACACAAACATACATGCATATGTACACATACATACCCATCATACAATTCCATTTTGGTTTAAGAAGTATTATAGAATACACAGAAAGGGTGTAAGTAAAAGAATGGAGGCAGCAAAATATATTGAATATATAAAATCAGGAAAGGAAATATAGCTACTGTAGTGAAACTGCCATTCACACACAAATTGGAAGATGACAAGCAAGCAAGTCTGGATGGCTTCAAAAGGGATCCTAGATTGGCAGAGAAGTGGGTATTTTTAAAGTACCTTTTCCATGATCCCCTGACTCAGCAAAATTTGGGCAACATAAACAAAAATAAATTAAAATGCTGTCAAGAGGAGACATGCTTGGTAAGCACATGGCACTCTGATTTTTTTAATAAACAAAGGAATCTTATCAACCTGTATTACCTTATTTGCTAATCTTTGTTGTAGCAGAAAAGCCAGAGTAAGATGCTTGCTTATTTAAGAAGCACACAGAAGGATAATTATTATACACAGACGTACAAATATAACTGCTATACCTTTCTTTTATTGAATGTGAAAAAAATAATATTGAAACTCTGGAGTAATCTGTAATTTGAATTTCCAAATCTATCCAGCCTTGCAGAAGTGAAAGCCTTTGATTAGGATGATAATTGGCAGATCTATCATTGTTCCTTTTGCTAAAAAATCTCTGTATTTTCCCCCTCCTCTTATCACAGAAAGGGGAAAGAAGGTTGTTCATTTTTTTCTATCCACTTGACAACTTATTGTTTCCTGAAAGCTTAAAGTAAGGATTTGGTTTTGTCCTTTTATTTGCTCATTTCTGCCAAAATACAGAAAAATATCTATTAAATTGCCCCTCAACTACTCAGCAGGTCAGAACATTGGTTTCTGATCAATTAAGCAAAGTCGTCCTCCTCCCCCACCACCACTTTTACATATGGGTGGGTGGGTGTTGTCCTTTTTTTCCAAGAACTATTCCTGACACAAACAAAAAAATGATCTGTCTAAATTTAAGGCTTCTAAGTGTGTATCATTAATTTATTCAATTTTTCATCCATAATGAAATCAACCATAATTTTAGATTTAAAGTCATTACATTATCATAAGAATAGCCTTATACTTAAACAAGATATTAAAAACAGATTTTTTAAATCACTCACCACTGTCATTCATTTGTGTACGTATGTCCGTACACATACATGCACACACATACACATACACACAAATATATATTGATAAACAGCCAGCTTTCCAAAATAAGGAATGTTCCCAACTTCTAAGCACTTAAAAAAGATTTAAAGATTTTTTACCATTATGAACACAGAACTGTTAATGCTACTTCAGCTAACTTAGTTAGTTTGACTTGATCATTTTAATAGTTTTTTTGCCTTGCATTATAAATCAGTTCAAGTTGTTTTTGAAGTAGACAATGAATAAATAATTGTATTAATTAATAAATAAAAAATGAATATATTTGACACTTGAGAGAGATTGCTGTATTAATAATGATATTATCATTAAAAATGTGGCTTACATGAGTTGTGAACAATGAAGGAAATACCAGATTAAACTCTCATGGATTTTTGCATAAAAATGAAAAAAATGAATGTGATTTATGATTTTGATGATTAGACAGGACAGGATATAGAAAGAAGAAAAGCATGATGAAACCTTAAGCGACAGAGGTTAAAATATAACTGTATAGTTAATTATAAAGAAGCCATTTCTTTATATCTTTTTTATATTTTCTTTTTTCTACTTTTCTTCTCTTTCTTCTTACTTTTTTGCACTCTTAGCTTTTTCTCTTATTTCTCCCTTTCTCTTTTTTCTTTCTCATTGTGCTTTAATTTGCAATGTTATTATTAAAACTCTTAAAAAATATATTTAAAAAGGGATATATCAGGCTATACACAACATGGAAAATAATAATAATATATTAAACTTCTAATCATGCTCCATTTACCCAAAATTCAGTTATTTCATCCTTGCATATATTTCAGATAGTTTTAAAGCAAATACCTATAACTATTGAAATACAGAGATGTTAGAGATTAGATACAGAGATAGATACAGAGACTATAGAGATAGAGACAGAGATAGACAGAGATAGACATAACAGAGATAAAAAGACTTAATGTGATTGTTTCCAGAGAAGTTTGACATTATATTTCAAGAGCTCAAAGTATGCCTGTTAACTATTAATTTAACTGCTTAACTAATACAAGAAACACAGCAGATTTTTTAAAAAAATAAAAATAAAGGAATTGGTTAGAGTCCAATAACTTTCAGTCTTACACTTTCCATTAGTATACATATATTTCCATACAATTCTTATACAGCGAAAGTCAGAAACGCATCGGAAACAGAATCCTAACAGCTCAATCTGCTGTTAGCAACTGTTGCCTGTTTCCTTTTTGTATTCTCTGAAACCTGTCATCCTAGATATACTTTGCATTTTATTTTTGTTTAGGATACATGTTGTTTTTCTTCCATTGATAAACTCTCTTAATTATATCCTTTCAATTAAATGACCATAATTACAGCCCATCAGAGTGTGTCTGTGTGCATAAATATTCTTCTAAGCTTTTTCTCCTCATTTCTGGATATAAATGCTTTGATTGTTTCATCCGGGTTCATGATTATAAATTAATGCTTCCCTGAGTCTTTTTTGATTGCTTGTCATTGGAACCTAGTGTAAAAAGTGTTTTTCCATTTTTAAAAAATACACAGAGATGTGCTGAATTGTAATTTTTTAATTTCAAGGAGGGACGTCATATTGACTTCCCGCTAGGTTGGTAATTGAAGTCATTTTATTTATGTCAAACATGTCAGATAATAACGCCTTCAATATGTATTATACCACTATGAACACACAGTATGAGGCTAATGTACATTAAACAATATGGGGGTGATGAGGCCTAACATCAACTAGTGAACAATATGTGTACCTCAGTACAAATATCTCAATTGTTAAAAGTGAGTGCATGGTTTACTTTAAATGGACAGGAGCTGATAGCTGCAAGCTGTGGCATTTTGCCAATAAACCCTCTATAAAATGGCATAATAAATAATAAGCAACTGCAACACTGCCAACTTTTTCAGCACTTTTGTGCACAGTCGACTACTGGGAAAATGTTATTTAAGTCACAGTGCTTGACATCAGCAGTGTCATGTCTATCTCAGCCTTAATTGCAGGTTCAATTGTTCCCTGGCTGTACCTTAGCCATTAAGGGAGTCTGATTAGTTAAAAGCCTCACTTTTATGGACAGGCACTGAGGAGGTTTATGTTTGCTTGAGGAAGAATAGCTCAGTTGTATTGGCAATGGAAGACGATACAAAATTGGCTCTTTCTCTCAAGAGTTTATCATGCAGTGGTTTTCTGAGCCCTTACATTTAACACAGCAGATCTGATCCATCCAGAATGTCAGCTTATCATTATGTCTGTTATTTAGAGCCTGGGGCAGTGGGAGGGAAACCCAGTGGTATAAGATTTCAGTGGTAAAATCAGAATGCTTAAGAGAGGTTGCTTGTATTCACAGCATGGTCCCTTTGCTATCAATTTATTTTAAGGTTTGGTTCACTTAAGCGTGAGATGTGCTGAATATATTCAATGGAATTTCTAACAGCCTCAGTCTTGAAGTCCACCTTTATAAATATGGGATGATACAAGTAGGGACCTGCTCAAATTATATGAAGCAGTAACAGTGGTGGTAGTAAGCAAATTCCCCAACCACAATTGTGGTACAACTGGCGTGTAGAATATATAATGTAATTCTAGTCACCTGATTTGATGATCCAATCCCACTGAAACTTCAGTCCTACTGATTTCAAAGGGATCTAGCTCCACCCGATAAAACACAGAAATTCCTATTAGATTTTTTTTTTGTTCAAATATTCATAATTTCTAAGTTTAAAGTAAAAACATTTGTGTACATGTTATTATTGTTATTTTCATAAATCAATTATTCTACAACTTGTTATTAGTATGATTTTATTTCTTTATTTCCAGCTATTTAGATTTAGTTAGCAACTTATACAACTTTCTAATTGTTCTCAAGCCATGAATAATCTTCAATAGTTAGTAAGCATTAATACTTCTCCAGCTTTGTTGGTAGACTAAGAAATTCTACTGCTGCTTGAAAAACATTGTCTCCTCATATTATTTTCCCCGAGAAGCAGTTTGGTGATATACTGACTGAGAGAATGAATTCTTGTGGTATTTCACTCACTTTAAAGAAGACCAGCCATATCAAAATTGTATTCTTACTTTTTACAAAGCAATTAAATCTTTCTGTAGAAAAACAAGAATGTTTAAAGTTTCATGATCCATGAGAAATATCTTTAAATCTTATAACACAATCCTATCCCCAAATTACTCTAGCTGGACAAAGTCAAGGACAGGATATGCCAAGCACAGGTGTAATTCCAAGTTATATTCATATAGTGAATTTATGACTGTGTAGTGATGCTATTATAGGTATAGTATAATTTATGTTGCTGTCACTTTGTAATTATTTCACCAAGATCACTCAACTATGAAATCATAATTGATAAGGTTGCCATTATATACTAACAGTAATAACTATGTATCAGGGAAAGACAACCATTTTGGGTCAATGGGCTCATTTGGAATTGTATTTAGTGTATTGAGAAAATCTGTTACTCTTTATTATGCTCTTGTCATAAGTGCTTTTATAAACCAGCTGCCTATCACAAAATATCCATCCAAG
Organism: Oxyrhabdium leporinum; assembly: GCA_032468155.1. NCBI lineage: Eukaryota > Metazoa > Chordata > Lepidosauria > Squamata > Cyclocoridae > Oxyrhabdium > Oxyrhabdium leporinum. Next base: position 31,938 of record JANHFL010004067.1, on the reverse strand, counting down.
AGAAAGCAAAAGTAGAAGCTGGTAAATGATGAGACATTTCATGGGGTCCTGATACTTATGGTTACATTGCTTTGCTACATACATGCTTACACATGTGCTCTGCTCTGCTCTGCTCACTACCCGTGAAACCCAAAGCTACATACAGCTAATTATCAGTCATGGGGTGGGGGGCAGAATACTATATCAGACCTGTGCGAAATGCATTGATTTGCTTTACAAGGCATTTCATACAAGAGAAGCAATCCCATTTGCCTTGCTGACGTACAAAATATATGCTATAGATCTCATCAAGGCACTTCATATCTATATATAATAGCTTGAAGAGGCTTCCACACATCCATAGTGCATGCCTCGGAGCATCTTCCAGCTATCAAAGGTATCACAGGATACAATCAGAGCAATATTTGCTCTGGGTGGGGTGGAGGACACTACTTTGTAAAACAATTTTGAATGTAATAATATCATAACCCAGAAAAGAGTGAAGGGTTTAAAAAAACAAAAGTCCTTAACCATGTACAACTTAAACATACACACACACACATATACATATATTTAATAAAATATATACTTTATGCATAAAATACATGAACAAGTAAGTGTATAAAATATAATGATCAAATGTTTATCAATTGTTTAAATGCATTTCTAGATTAAATGTTTTTATCCGTGGCTTTTTAGTAATGCTGTTATAACATTTTCTTAGTACCAAAGTTGTAAGAGATTTTAAAGCACGGGTGTCAAACTCGCCATTTGATGTTGCCATCACATGATGTTTCGCAAAGCTTTTTCCCATTCATGGAACTGGAGTGGGTGTGGCCTGCGCGTGAAGCATCTGGACCATGGGCCGCCAGTTTTTACACCTTCGTTTTAAAGCTTTCCATATACAATTTTAATAAATATTTCACTCTTTTTGTCTTTTCACATCGCTTGGTCAATTTGATTTGATTATTTGGTCTTTTCCAGGATGTCTGGTCTCATGTAAAAGTGTTAAGAAAGACAAGAATAGGGCTAGGAAAAGAGAAGAATAGAGGAATCACTATTTCAATCAGTGAAAAAGGCCTTTAGTGCTAGATCATCCGACTCCTCTTTTCATTTTAGAATTACAAAAACAAATTACTGTAGCTACGGCAATTGAAAGAAGTTGTGCTTGACAAGGTAGCATGGACAGCACTTGCTTATTAAGTCACCAAGAATTGGACATGACTAACAAATAAACAAACAGCAATTACAATCCAACAGCTATCTTTCACAGTGAAGAATCTCAAAAATTCTTCTACCTCTTTTGCTTAAAGCCACCTGCACAGGATAAAATACTTGCTAAGTTGTGAGGCAATCACAGTGTTAGGAAATTCCAGATGCAAAGACAAATTGCATCTAAAAATGTGAGGCATTCCGACTTTACATCTAAAAGAGCCACAAGGAAGTGTCAGTTTGATGACAAGGTAACTGACACAAAAATGTAAGAACATTACATTGTATGGACCACCTGTCAGAGAGAACAAATGTAAAGGAATGAATATTACTTGTCTTCTTGTACCATTCCCTTATGATGTTATCAACAGACACTGACCAGAAATGCTAACTTTACTCCTGCAACTACAATTACAAAAGTTTCACGCAGGTAGATCAGAAAAATAGTGCTCAGTAGGATATCACCTATTCCAACAATTTCCATGTATATCCTAAGAAAAGTGATGACCGAACATAGTCACAGGAAACGGAAAAATAATGGCTAAACACTTATCATTTATTCTGGAGAGCAGCGACATTTTCAGTATATATTTAATAGCCTATATGAAAAAGAATAACCTTGAGGAACAGAAGGAAGAACTGCAACCAAGACAGATAAAAGAAATTTTAGTCCAGGCAGAAATGTAATTTGAGAAAACTCTCAGAGTTTTGACCCTCCCTAGTTCTCAAAAGATAAGGGGAGGGGGGGTATATTCAGACTTACAAGATTTTATTACTGTAACCTAACAATAAAAGTAATATCAGCATTAATAACTTTGATTTCCTAGCCTGGATTACCTTGAAGGGCTGACATAAATAGTAAATATGTTAATTAAATGCCAAACATTCTACGCTTCCTAGCATACCCGTTCATCTAATTCTTATATTGTTATTATTATATGCTTTCAAAGACAAACAAAAATGGTCTGATAGAAATTTGCATTAATCTAAATTCAGATGAAATTAGAACTATAGATAGATGAGGGGGGGGGGATTCTATCCATCAATAAAAAGATGTGTGTGTGTATGTGTTTCTGTTTATCATAGATATAGTAGCTGGAAATAGGGACTTTTCATTGATGGTTTCCTCATTTTGGAACATTCCTCCAAAGAAGTTTACCTTGTTTTCAGTATCAAGTTTCTTCTGTTTTCTTTTCTTAAACTTTACAGTTAACAAAGTTTAGTTTAAGTCAGTTTTATCTTTGCAATTGCATAATGCAGTACAGTTATATTTATGACTTTTACCAATTTGGCATATTAAGCTGATTTATTCTTAGTCCTAACTAAGGATTTGGGGTCAGTCAGTCTTTTCCAACCCTAGGAAAGAGGCAATAGCAAACCAGTTCTAAAATCTTGCCAAGAAAATTGCAGAAAGCTGTCCAGGAGATCACCAGGAGTCAACAGTGACTCAAAGTCAGCAGATGAATGAATGAATGAATGAATGAATGAATGAATGAATGAGAATTGTGAACAAAAGGATTCTCAAAATGTTTAGTTGGTTGAAGCCTACTTCCTCAGTGAGTATCTAGACTCCCTATAGAGATACCTTGTAGAAAGTTATCTCTGTAGGAAGTAGATTCTCAAACAACTAAACATTTTAAGAATCCTCTTGTATCTTCATTGGGTTAACAAGATTTTCACATATTAACAATATCTTGCTAGAATTGTTGGATTTCTTTTTAATAGAAGCAATCATCGTCTCAATCCAGTTTTCTTGCTCTTTCCTAAACCCATGGCAGAACATGCCTATCTAGCTTTTCTGTCAATCGTGGTGACAGCCTCCTTCCTACCTCTGCCTTTTTTCTGCTTAAATATTTAGCAGCGTGGCTCCCTATTTTCCACCCTAGTGGAAAGAACCAAATTCTCTGTCTAATAATAGCATTTTTCCTGATTCTCTATACTCCAAAATGTGTGATAAATAGTTTATGATGAAACAATAACATTAGTATATTAGATATATGCACCAATATAATTTGCTATGCATTTCAACAAGCAAATTCCATGCTTTGAAAATATTGTATTCTTTACCATTTCATCTGTTTTGAGAAAATAATGTGATTTTATTTTATTTTTTTCAAAAGAGAATAAATTTTCAGTGAAGTTCTCAAGGATGGTTTCAGCATTCTTGCAGTTACCTCACTACATAGGGCTGGGAATATAGCAGTGTTTATTTTAAACAGAGAGTCACTGTATGGCACACTCTATATATGTTTCCTCAAACCTAAATTCTAGTGAATTTAGTGGGACCTATTCCCAGGATATGTAATATGTATGAATAACTTAGGACACTATAGATGTTGCTAAATTACCAGTCTCTCATGCACTGGTGGGACACCTGAAAAATATAGTTCAGCAACATGTAAAAGGGCTCCCATTCCCCAACCAAGCATGATAATCTTAGTAAATTAAATGCATAGTAAATATCAGAGTAACCCTCAAACACTTCTAGTATCAGCAACTCCAAGACAGAAAAGTTAATTTAATATCTCTATAAATAATCAGATTTCAAATAAACTTGTTTTATTAATATAATAGTAAAGGAATTCAAATATATAAATAAGATTAATATCTGGTCACTAAGAAATATGATTACCTGACACAGATTTATTCTGAGTACTGTACTGATTAATGAGCCAAAATGTGATAAATAAAATGCTTATACAATAACCTAATTTTCAGCTTTATTGGGCAGGAATAATAAATAACAGTTCTGCATAATAACAAAAAACAACTAAACTAGCACTGCTGGTTTTCAGCTCAATTCATTAATAAGGCTTGCAGTGAATAGGAATTGGGTTACAGCACTGTCTGACAGATTGCTCTTTAATGTTACAATCCATTACTCAAGAATATCATGTAGATTTATAGGCTCTCCAAACATGGATGCATTTATGTTGTTAAAAAAAAGTTAAACCATGTGAGACAGGAATGAGTTTTCACTTATATTTAAGTGCTTTTTCATGTCTCTTCTTAATATAGGAAACAGATTAGCTTAACATTATAACCTATATTAGTGCATACTGTTGCTCACAATATGGAACATGTAGTTTTCTCCAAGTTTTTCTTTGAAAGTTTTTATTGCAGAGCTTTTACTGATTAGAAAGAAGTTTAGAAAGATCAGTCAAATTCACAAATAGCACAGGGCAAAATCTAGGAGCCACAGACAATTTAATACATGCTATTATAATACAGTTCAGCTTTTCCTACCGAGCTATTATTTTATGGATACAGTTTTTCTTGGAAACTCAAGGAATAAAAATTGGCTTGGTATCCACTAAGAAACACAGGATGGAGGAAGCAGGGACTCATTTGCAAACAGGCTTGAACAGCCATTATTATAACTTCTGCATTATTCTGGGATTTTTTTTCTTTCAAAAGTTCTTGGGAAAATTGATATATTTCCCTTCAAATGATAGATATATGAGTTTTTCTGCTTTAACATCATTGTTATGCACTATCTACTTAGACATGTATTTGCATATAAATCCTATAACTACTCATGAACAGTCTCAGTGGTATCTAAGGGATTATTGGCAAATGAGTAGTTTCTGGCTTCCTTTGACAGTGAATGTTTTTCTTCTTGGAAACAGAATACATTTTTATAGCAGCTTACTGGAAAAATGGCTTACAAGAAGAATACTGAATAGATATATCTATTCCGAATGTACACCCTTGGGACAGTTTTTCTAATGCAAATACTCTGTGTGTATGTGTGTGTGTCAGTGTGTATACACACAGATGTACACTTAGGATTCAAAGCTATAGTTGAATGCTACTTACTGCTGAGTAAAGATGCACAGGATGCACTCTTAATCTTCTCTCTTTGAAAATCAGGACTGCATAACCACATCTCTTTACTTGTGATGCCAACTTTGTAACAAGCTTGAAGATTCCTTAAAACTGAAATCTACAGTGAGTAGGAAATAAAAAGCCTTCTTCAGCTTACCAAGGAAGAGGACAAATAGGAAACGTTCTTCAGCTACATGAAACAGTGAAGCTAAAAAGGCTTTGTTCTCTTTTACTTCTTAATAGGATTTATCCCCAGACTTGGTGAAGAACCAAGTGAGTCCAAGATGGAAACAGGTCTAATTAGACAGTGTAAGGACTGTGATTCCCTGAAGGTTTATCTGAAAGAGGCCCTCTCAAAAAGGAAAAATGTATATACAGTACATATTGAATTTCTGCTAAAATGTAAATACTTGCACCTGTCTACAATAGAAATAAGATGCATATCCATATCTATAAATACATATACATAAAATCTTTGCCAGTATTTTGTTCCACTAGCTTTAGTATATGAATATATATATGAAATATAAATGGAACTGATTTCCTAACTAGCTAAAGATTATCCTTCTGGTGCTTGTGATAAAATAAACGGCAGAATTCATTATTATTCACATGGTAACATAAAACACAATAAGCTATGAAAGAGTATCTATGGGAATGGATTGTTACCAGAGGTGAAATCTAGCCGGTTCGCACCGGTTCAGGCAAACCGGTAGGGAAAATTTTGTTTGGTTTGGAGAACCGGCAAATATCAACTCTGGCTGGCCCCGCCCCTGCCCGCCCGTTCACCACTCACCCCGCCCCCTGCTCACCCC